>PVKA01008289.1:0-73639 GCA_004027165.1 Ctenomys sociabilis | reverse complement strand
TCTCGGTCTGTGCAGAAGCCCATCTTCGCCTGGCCCAAGCCAATGGTGTACTTGCCTGCATCGACACCATCGTATTTCTCCAACTCTGCCTGGTCAACATACTGAGATGGAAAATAGATCTCCAGGGCAACAATTCCCACATCTTTTGGCCAGCAAGCTTCTGCATTCAAGGGAAGGGACCCAGGCATGGTGAAAGAGCTTTAGAAGAAAAGACACACACGATATTTCAGGTTACAAACTGCTGTCAACATCAAGACTGAGAAATAGATGTTCTGCATTCAACAATGACATAAAAGATTACTTCAGTTTCTCAAAGCTTGAAACATTTTATTTAGGGCCATCAAATATAAATATGTTAGGAGCCGGGCGTGGTGGCGCATGCCTGTAATCCCAGCACTCGGGAGGCTGAGGCAGGAGGATTGTTGTGAGTTCGAGACCAGCCTGAGCTACCAAGTGAGCTTAAGGCCAGCCTGAGCTGCATAGTGAGACCCTGTCTCAAAAAGACAAAAAAAAAAAAAAAAAATATAAATATGTGAAGGAGTAATAATTACTGTACAAGTAGAATGCTATCCTGTACACTTACAGCCTTTTAGAAAGGCTTCTACTTTGTTCAAAACTGGATGTCTTTACATTTGAAATACTCAAGTGAAATTCTATCATACTGTAAAAAATTATGACACAAAATGTAAACCCAATTTAATATTATGGCAAAAAAAAAAATAAATAAATAACCACAATTCACTTGTGTGACTTATTCTTGATCTAAAATAGCTTAAGTAGGTTAGTCATCATAGATATAGTATTGATTATACATAGTCATTCACTTTACGGAACTTTAAAAATTATTAGGTCAAATACTATTGCTTTCTTTTCTTCTCTTCAGTACTGGGGATCAAATTAGGACCTTAAGCCTGCCAGGCAGGCACTTATGCTGCTGAGCTATCTCCCCAGCCCACTACTGCTTTCTTACAAAAGTCTATGAAGCCAGTCTGTATGAAGCCTCTGCTACTATTTTATCCCCACCAAAGAAGCTAAATTAACACTCCAAAAAGATACATGCCAGGACCACCACAGAGTTAATGTACTATTATATTTCTACAGCTAGAGTCTAGGTAATCAATGAGCACAAAATTGATGCATCACATACCTTCTAGATCGGGGGCTGAGTTAGGAAGAAACCCTGACAATCTGTGTTTTTGTTTGTTTGTTTTGTCTTACTAAGACAGAACCACGCTACATAGTTCAAGCTGGTCTTGAGCCCACTTTGTAGCCCAGACTGGACTCAACCTTGCAATGATTCTCCTACCTCAGCCTCCTGAGTGCTGGGATCATAGGTGTGGGCCACCATGCCCAGCTAACTCTAATTTGAAAACTAGTGCATATTACCTATGTGACAGCTAGCTCATAGCTTTTCTTAAAAAGCACTAAAAAGATGGACTATTGTCATACCATGAAGATTTTCATTAGGTTTGACAAATTTACTTACCAAAATTGCTAGCTCTCAAGACCACTGCTATATGTCCATGTACAAATCACTAAATAATCAGTGCCTTTAATGTCTTTGTGTGTGCATATGTGTGTGTGTGGGGGGGGATCCTGGGGACCGAACTCACGACCTTGTGTATACTAGGCAAACACCCTATCACTGAGTAACATCCCCAGGACACTAAATGTCTCTTTAAGTGGTAGTATTAGTCAAGAAATGAAAAATTACTCTGGAGGGAGAGTTACTCTGGAGGGAGAGTCAATCCCAAAAGAAGCAATTTATTCTAGGGAAGTGGTTACAAGTTGCAGGCTGAGCTAGAGGACTGCAGGGGAAAGATGCTCCTCAGCTTACATGCTCATGCTTGGCCTGAAGCTGCGGCAGCCACTCTGCTTCACGAGAGCCAAGAACCACACTCCCCCGACGGACCACTGCCACTACTAACAGGTAGTGGCCATCTTGCCGCCTCCTAATCTCATGTGAGTTCACCCACTGGGATTCTAAGCAAACTCCACCTGGAAGAGGGTGAGGGAATAAGCAGGCTTTGAAAAGTGGCACAGCCCATGATTTCTAGGACAAGACCTATTCACACATCTAAAATTCTATAGCCACATTTTCTTTTTTGTAAGACATCACTGGATGATGCTATTTAGGTGGTAGAGTTTCAGCTCTTCATTGATTAAAAGATCTTGGATTATGAGTCAGCAAGGTTAAACCGGTTCACTAACTTTCTTCAGTGTTTGGTAACTAAAAATGCAGTTAATTCCTATGTTGTCCGTCTTCTGCCATTCTGCAAACTCTGACACAATCTTGAGGTACAGTGAAATTAGGAACTTTTGCCACAGTGAATTTGTTAATGAAATCTTGAGAAAACACTTACAGTGAAAGACTGTGTCCTTAAATGACAAAACCCACCTTTTATAGTTCATAGGTGATCAAATTATGAGTACATTAAAGCCTAAAAAATTAGCACCTAGACAGCTTAGTTCACTGAGAATAAAAGTTCATACTAATATTGTTGAGACAAGATTATCATGTCTGCACCTTGTCTTTTAAATGACTACCATGAAGACAATATGCAATGTATTAATTATTGTAAATGTCCTACTAACCCGTTTTGAAACTGTTTCATTGCTCTTTTTTCTCATTAAAATGAATAAAAATTATTTTAAAATATAAGCATCTAAAGGGCCGGTGGTATAGCTCAGCGGACTAAGCGCTTGCTTAGGTAAGTCCAGCGGCCAGGGTTCGATCCCTGCTTCTGCTTGCAACGCTGGCCCCGCCTTCGGCTGCACTGAGCCGGCAATGGAGTCCGGGCATGGTGGCGCACGCCTGGAATCCCAGCACTAGGGAGGCAGAAAACAGAAGGATCACTATGAATGTGGGCTGCATAGTGAGACCCTGTGTACGAAATAAATAAAAAATATAAACATCTAGAAAAATAATCACAAATCTAAGCTAAAGATCTCAAGCAGCATGGGCTGACTCTCCAAAACAGTCGTATTCATGGTTGGTGTTTTTTTTTTTTGTTTTGTTTTTTTTGTCTTTTTGAGACAGGGTCTCACTATGCAGTTCAGGCTGGCCTTAAGCTCAATTTGTAGCTCAGGCTGGTCTCGAACTCACAACAATCCTCCTGCCTCAGCCTCAGGAGTGCTGGGATTACAGGCCTGTGCCACCACGCCCGGCTATGGTTGGTGTTTTTATTCATCTAAAAAATGCCAACATGCTACATACCGAAACAGTCAAAGTAAGTTTAGCAGGGTAACATCTGGGTCTTCTCAAACAAATACTGTCTGTGGAATGGTAAGATTACAAACACATAGTAACAAAGAGGCAAGGACATGCAGTCACATTAGATCTTGCAGTCACTTCACTGGCCTGGCGGCAGGCACCAACCATGCAGAAAAGCAGGCTGGCTACACATTGTGACCTCAGTCTAGGTACAGGGAGGAGTCAATCAGAAAGCACCCCAGAAACAGACCTCAGGGACGAATTTTCAGTGGTGTGGAGAGCATAAACTAAGGCACACCGCAAAGCACTAGGAATAGTGGTTACTGTCAGCAGGAAGCCAGAGCTCCAGGGAACAGCTGAGACGAGGGTCAGGGCGGGAGGTCCTGATACACTGATGTGGGGGCTTCAACTTTATCATCAAGAGTTCTAAAAAGGAAACTTCTCCTTTTCAGTAATTCAATTTTAACTTAATAATCAGGGTCATACTGTTTCCCAATCCTAGAATGAAGTCAGTGGATGGCAAACATTTTTTTAAAAAGTGAACCAAAAAAATAGGAATTATCAGCTACATGGCATAGTAAATGCGTATTTTTCCCCATGGAATACCTATTTCAATATTCACAAATATACTTCATTACAACAAAAGTGTGATTCTTAGGGGGAGGTCACAATCAGTATGAGCCACGTGTATAGTCACAGGTGCTGTGCGGGGAACAGGTTTGAGTTAGGGGACAGATATAGCAACTTAGATAAAACACAAGCCACAAACTAGAGCAGCTGCTACATGAGGGGTTAGGAAGAAACAACTGCAAAATTACAACTACTGCAGAAACTGTTACTACCAAGATGTTGGGAAAACAAAGCAATGTCTAGGAGTCAACTGTCTGGACGGGACAGGGACTACCCTATGCGCTGAGAGGACAGGGAGCGCCTTTCCACCTTCTTCCATACCAGCTGTCTGCTCTTGCTCTCTCCCTGACCAGCAGGGGCCAACCAACCCAGAGTCTGGATCGCAGCAAGGAAGTGAAGGAACACACATAGACCAGCTGCCTCTTGCTCTCCTCCTCTGGCCGACGCCTGCATGTTTTCTCCAGTTAAGCCCTGCCATCTACTTTCACCCTACCCGGGGTATTTTATGCAAGACCTTCAACTTTGCCTTATGCAATCTATAATAATAAGTCAATAATTGATAGTTCTTCTCATAGTCCATATGCTCAGTGTGTCTTCCTCATACTCAAATTACCTACATAACCTTCCCCTATTGGCCAATTCATCTATCCATTATCCTAAAACACTGTGTGGTTTCTTCAGCAACTCATCTCTCAGTTCAGACCTACAGCAGGCAGCTCACATCTCACCTGTTAAGTCTTTCGAACCCAATTCACCAGAGAGCTCGGACTCTCCCAAATTCCTAATACCACTCCCAGACAGCTGCTAGCTATCTCAGGCATTTCAAGCCTACACTCCTCTACTATATTTCATCAAGAGTTACATTTTGACAGTCAACAGACCAAAAGTCCCAGAAACAATCCTGAATTACTTTTTCACCTCTAGGAAATAAACAGCCTGGGGAGGTTGTGAAACCCTAAAAAGGAGACGAAAAAAGTCAAAGGAAAGTACGAAAGCCTTTTTATGCACAAAGTCTTCAAAGGAATGTAGTATCATAAATGCTTCCAGAGGCCCAGAAGATGTTACAAGAAAAACTACAGATTTTTAAAAATGTACTTAGTACAAGGTCTATAGGATCTCACTACATAGCGATCCTCCTATTTTCAGCCTCCCAAGCACTGGGATGACAGGCACGCGCTACCATGCCCAATCAAACCCGAGCCACTACACTCTGCCTAAGCCAGCATTTTAGTCCACTGAGCTATCTGGCTGGCCCTAAAACTACAGACCTGATAATTCTCAATCAAAGAATAATTCAGAAGTGGCAGGCTAGAAAATTCACCAGTTCCTCAGTGTGTTACCATTTGTATTTTTCTTTTTGTTAAATGTGCAAAAGGGAAACATGGCAAACTTATGGTCTCAACTAAAAGCTCTTTTGATACGTACAAATAAAATTCTAAGTATTAAAAAACTTTCAAATTGTCACTAGAGCATCTTAAACTAATAGCTGCTACTACTATACTTACAACACCTATCTGTGTTATAATTTAGATACTCTGTATTAGTCCATATGCTCAGTGTGTCTTCCTAAAACTCACATTTGTCACCCTAGCCCTCCCACATGACAGCTTCTGAAGGTGGTCAGGTTTAGAAAAGGCCATGAAAAAAGCTCTCAGTCAAGAGAGTCCTCCCAGCAGGAGTTCACTCAAGCCCTCTGTATGCCTGATCCTCCTCTCCGCCAGGCAAGACTAAAAAGGCAGCCATGTGCCCCACAAAAGGAGCCCTCACCAGAACTGCCCATGCACCCTGACTTCCAGCCTCCTAGAACTGCAAGAGTCCACTGTTCAAGTCACCCAGTCCCTGTTACTATTTTGTTATGGTACCCATGCAGGTAATACAGTCTGGGCACCTCAAATAAAATTTTATAATTTCATGTTTCTAGATCTTTGTACACCATTATCCATACCTGCTGTAGTCTGACCAAAATTGAACAGTGCTTTGCATTACAGTTAATGAAATAAGGTGTCTCTGTTACACTTTAAACCTATAGTATGAAATCTGTTTCATTTAAAACAAAAAAAAAAGTGGATTAGCTAAAATACTTCAGACATCAAACTGAAAGTGAATTATTGCTGCTGTAACTGTGATGTGGAAAATGTTTTTCCTTGTTCCCTAACTTGGTCTGTGTTACTCATTCTCTGCGAATTTCTAATAACCAACGTGTTTTCATTATGTTCTTGGTAAACAGCTACCCAATTTAAAACACTTAAGTTTTGGTTAAAATTGAGAGACTATGTGATTAAAAGGAAAATTAACACAGGGAAGTAATTACACCCATGCCACATGCAAGAACATAAAGTTGGTAGCATTTGGGGTCTAAAATGTTACTTTAAAATCTCCTCCAGGGCAGAGCTATCAGACTTGCTTTTTAAAAGGATAGAAAAAGTACATGTTCCCCAAAGAGCTCTTTGTAAACCTAAATCTTCCTACAAGAAAGTAGTAACAGAGAAGTGTTTTCTGCTTAAAGTGACTGCTCACTTCCTGCAGTGGACAGAAGGAGCTCCGCAATCTACAGAGTCAACCAAACAGGGTGAGAACACTTGTCAATAGTGGGCTTTATACTGCAAAGGCTCCCCACCAAGGGCAGGAAAAGAACCAATAGACCCCTGAGCCTAAATCTGTAAGTGATTAGGGGGGATACAGCTGAGGACCTGGAGCAGTTGGGATCCCTATCCATCTCCTCCGTAAGAAGTAAGGGAGGGACTTTGAGCCTCTGTCCAGGTTATTATGCTGACCTAGTCAGAGCTCTCTTCCCCAGCTCTGTTCCTTGTCCTGAGCCAAGCTGTCTTTTGAAACTGCATGCCTAAAGATTGCGAAGCCATTTCACACTTCCAACTTTCTCTTCTGCTGCTTGGAACTCAGCTACTTTGCACAAGAACAGGAGCCTGTAGAGAACAGAACCGCGGCTTGCTCACGTTAGTGTCCCTGGTACATCACTCACTACCTCGCATACAGTAGATGCTGCAAGTTGAATAAATGACATCCATTAGCTTCCTAATCTAGCAACAACCACAGGGAACTGTAACACTGAAATACAAGAACATGCAGAATCATGAGAGAGGCATCCCGTGGCAATATGGAAAACCACTGTGAATAATTACATCCCTGGCTCAAACACATGCACAAGCACGGCCTACCGTAAGCCTCCAGAGTGCCGGTCACAGGTGTGCGCAGAGTGGCTGGCACTGCTACTGATCCTGATTTGCTACTGATTCTGATTAAACAGTTCATATGGTTACATCTCATCTGAACTTTTTCTCTTATGACTGAACACTAATTTTTAAACTTTGTTTCTAGATTTTAAATATTAGTCTAATAAATATAAAATCTGTTGAAGCATTATAGCATTAATTACAAATAACCCTAAAAAGGGTTTTAAGAATCGATGGCACACAAAAATGGTTTTTGCCCTAGGATAAAGTGCAGGGTCCATTTTCCACTCGAGAGCACTGCACACAGCATAAATGCCATGACGCCATACTTGTGGGGAGGACAGGGAACTGCAGCCTCCAGGTACATCACGGTGTCTTCCTGTGGCACTAGGAGTTTCAAATAAGAACTTCTTTTAAAGTCATAAATTACTACACCAAACTCAAGTAATGTAACTTAAATTCAAACTTAAAATAAGCATTTCCTTATCCAGTTACATTCTGTTGAAAGAATGTGACATGGGCTTAGAGCAAAAAAGGGCTCTTAAAAGGGCTTATAAAACTTCCCCCTCATCAGCCCCAACAGTGACCCAACAGCGGTAGGTTCAGTACTGATAACAAACTTTGTCGTAGCATCAATTCAGCCTTCCTGTCAGCTGTGGTCCAAAGACTTGCAGGCTTCTTTACTAAACTTTGGTTATCAAAAATTAGGAGAAATGATGGCCAAATAGTTCAGTGGATTAAAGTGCCTACAGCAGGTGCTGGGATTGGGGGTTTATTCCAGGCCAGCCCTGCCCCAGCCCGGACCGTCCTGTCCCAGGGAGTGCTGAGAGTGCAACTGAAACTGGGCTAATGGCTCACACCTGTAATCCCAGCTCTTGGGAGGCTGCAAACAGATGGATCACTAAATCCAATCTAGAAGTGAGACCCTGCCCTAAAATACAAAAAAAATAAATAAATAAATAAAAATAAAAAATTAGGAGAGAGGATTACAAACAAGCTAGATTTCTTTCTTTTTTTTTTTTTTTTTGGTGGAACCGGGGATTGAACTCAGACCCTTATGCTTGCCAGACAAGTGCTTATTCTACTGAGCCATCTCCCTGGCCCCAGGGCTAGTAGATTTCTGAAGTTAAGAAATTTCCATATTCAAGGGGCTTATTCTACATTGGGGAGCTTGTAACTTCAGCACTTAAACTTCAAACTTCCTCCCCTATGACTGAAGTTAATGCATCTTCCACTGTTCACTGTGAGGCTGCTGAGAAAACCAAACGTGAAAAACACTGTTGGTGAAAAAGAACTGATACTTTATTATCCTGGCTTTCATCAGTATTTTTCAAAGAAAAGGGAAGTTTCTAACAAGGCCTAATCATTTTCATTTATTTAAACTCACACTTTTTTTTTGGTGGAGCTGGGGATTGAACTCAGGCCCTTGCACTTGCCAGGCAAGTGCTTATTCTACTGAGCTATCTCCCCAGCCAAACTCATATTATTTTAATACTGCCACTTTCTCCCTTCCCATTCTTTGAGAAAACGATTTTCTCCCTTGGCTATCTGGTAAAACTTTGCATCTAAATTATCTCAGATAATTTAAGAGCTCTTCACAGCCTTAGCTCCTTCGCTCCATAAAATTTACCTTCCCCTATACACAAGAGAAATAAATCTTGAGTTTTTACAGCTAAAGACATATTATTATATCTCCCAAAAAAGTATCTTTAATTACAGTATTATGCATCACTTTTAATAAATGACTACCTCTAATTCTCTGTCTCAAATTATGCTTTTATCTGCTGTAAATTCAGGGGACCATGGAAGCAATGCTTAGTAATGAGCAAAAAACTTGATTCCCTCTCCATGCTGAGACAACTTCTTCAAGCCATGTGTATACATTGATTTGACACAATTTGCACCAAGAAAATTTCTCCTCTGGCTCCCTCCTTAGTCTTCAAAGAAATGATCAGATAAATTGCTCTAGCATGCGTTTTATTTTTTATTTTATTTTAGTCTTTTTGAGACAGGGTCTCACTATGCAGTTCAGGCTGACCTTAAGCTCACTTTGGAGCTCAGGCTGGTCTCGAACTCACAACAATCCTCCTGTCTCAGCCTCCCAAGTGCTAGGATTACAGGCCTGCGCCACCATACCCGGATTAGCATACGTTTTAGTACACAATAAACTTTAATACAATTACCTGCTGATCTTATTACTAGAAACCAAAGAAATTGATCAAGAACTGGAAATCTTCAGCATGATGCAAACAAAAAGCACTGAAGAAACCTGGGCTAGGCAGATAACTCAGAGGATTAAAGCACCTGCTTAGGCACCCCAGCCCCAGGGCTGACTTAGAAAATTTGCTCTCTACCACTACTGTTCTATGCTATTTCACTTATTCCCAGGCTCTAATCTGAAAAACAGTAAGGAGTTCAAATGGAATCTGAACACTGTTTGTTGGCCTTATTAGCACACCCACACGCACCCACAAACCCTTCAAGGATGCAGAGGGAGTTTCCAAAGGTCAAGTTCTCTTCTACTCTAACTCAGTTAAGGGAGTGTCAACACCACAGGCCATGTACTGGTACAAACAGATTTAAGACTCAGGTGTTGGCATGGTCCTGTTACATTAGGCAATGTTTCCCAATCTCTTTAATCCATACCTCCTTCTTGAGAAAGGTGAAAGTAACAAGCCTTTCTATGGTATTTGGTTTTATAGTAACTCAACACCAAATATAAGAGTAAATTCTTCCTACCAGAAACTGTCATTGTTTCTTCACCTTTGGCTAAGATCGTGTAGGTGAAACTAATCAGAGATTCTCACATGCAGCCCATCCAGCTCCTGAAATCAAATCTCACACCCATTTCCACTGGGTTATGAAAGATCTGACCAGGTTTAAGATCATTCCAGGAGACCTATGTTACATCTGGGATTTTGCCTTTCTTCTGAGAAAATCTATCTAAAAATCTGAGTTAAAGAACTCTCAAACTCAATCTCATAATTAAAAGAAGACAGAAACAATCAGGAGGAATGTTTTAAAAAAGCAAGGCACAGGTGATACACTTTCTACTGTTTCAAACACATGATTGTTTACACTCTCTTCCCAGCATTGGATGCACTTTCTAGGGACTGACATTGCTACACTACAATTGAACTCAACTAAAACTTAACAACTTAGGAGAAAAATATCAACAAAGGTTAGACACAAAAAACAAGCTTTCCCCTTTTTCTTAAAATGCTATCTCAGGCCAGGCATGGTGGTGCATGCCTATAATGCCAACACTCCAGAGGGTGAAGCAGGAGTGCCAGGAGTTTAAGGCCAGCCTGAATTTATCTACTGGGTTCAAGGACAGTCTCAGCTATATAGCAAGATCCTGTCTCAAAATAAATAAACAATGCTATCCCAGCCTTACATCTCCACACAAAAATAACTTACATTTAAATGTGTGTGTGTACCAGGAATTGATCTCGGAACCTCATGCTTGCCAGGCAGGCGCTGTGCCACTGAGCTATATATCCGGCCCAGACATTTAAATTTCTGATTAAAGAAAACAAACTGCTTAGATGTCTCAGGCTGCAAAGAACCACTGGCACACACATTAAAGTCTCTTACTGCTTCTCATCTAGAGTCTGCAACAAAAATCTAAGCCCCATCTCTGACAAAAATCGAGAAGTATTTCCATTTATCTGAATTGTGTTGTTCATCTTGCTATTTTTCACGATTCATCCCTAAGACACAGCAAATGTTAGCAGCGATGAGAACACATCATCCTACTGCAGCAAGTTGCTCAGGGTGTGGGACAGGGGCCACTGGCCGGCAAGAAAGAGGCCAAAGATGCCCTAAGCCCAGGGCAATGTACAGCAAATGTGTCTGGGAGGTACAACTTCACAACTGTTCCCCAAATCCCTCCTCCAGAGCAGTTCAGAGGAGCCCTTTAGCCACCTCCGGTCAAAGTAAAATCGTACATCCTCTTCACTTATAATTAACTCCTAAAACGCAAAGTGTTTTCAGACTCCAGGAAAGGTCTTTTCTGGGAAGACTCTACGGGTGCCCGCTCTGCACATCACTATCACCTAAGGCGGGTCCTGAAGCTATTAACAAGACAGAGGTGTGAGATTTCAGAATGGAGAGGAAATCTATTATTTACGAAGGCAGACATTTAAAATATGTAAAGATAAAGATACAGAATCAGAGACAGGGATACGGGGAAAAGAAGGGAGGCAGGAATCTTGTTGGGCTTCCAGCAGGCACACCCTGAAGGCGTCCGGACCACGGGTAACCCTCAGGGTCTAGAGCATAACTCATTTCTTGCACTCGTACTGAGGAAGAAAAATGGTGCTGCCCTCGCCCCTGCCTCCCATCAAGTCCGTAGATGACAGCAAGAAGACACACCCCCTGCAGCCTGCAAGCCCCATCCCGGCCTGGTTGTCGCCCACCACACCGTCGTCTCCACCTATGCCCATGCTCCGGATCCCCAGCAGCCCAGCCTCCCTCTCCCCCGCAACACCCCCTGGACCCTGCCCTCGACTGTTCCCGCCACCATTCCGGCCCCTCCAACTCCTAAGTCAGTAGAACTCCGGGCTCTTAACGCTCCTCACCTTTTCCCCTCTGCAACTCGCCGGCCCACGGCAGGGCCACGACACCCACCCAGCTCGCCCGGTCGCCACCAACCCCACCCAGGGACCCGCACCCCGCACCCCGCACCCCGCAGCCTCGGAGCAGGCAAGGTCCACGCCGCAGCCCCGACCGCAGCAAGAGCTCCTGGGGCCTAGTCAAGGACACCGCCTCCTCCCGGACCACATCCGCGGCCCAGATCTCCTTCCCAGTGCGGGACACTCACCCACACGTTACCGGGAAAGACCCGATCAAAGAAAGGCAGCCACCAGAAGACAGGTCGCGACGCCTCCCCTCAGCCAGCTTTATAGCCGCAGACCCACCCGACGCCGGCGCGGCCCGGAGCCGGCGGGGGCGGGGCAGCGGCCCCAGCAGCCAATTGCAGCCAGCGGAGCCTCTGCCCAGTGCCCGCCTCCTCGCCCGAGATCGGCCAGTCGCGAAGAAGCCAGAGTCTGTGACTCGCATGGGTTTTCCCTCTTGGCTGGAAGGGCGGGGGAAAGGGCGGGGACAAAATCTGGAGGCGGAGGAAGTGGGGTGAGACCGTGACGTACGGTGGCCCGAGAGCCCGCCTGCCAATGACCGAGCAGCGAGAGACGGCGAGAGCCAACGGGAGCGGAGTGAGAGGTTCTTCAGCCATTTGGAACTCAGCGAGAGGAGATGGGGGCCAATGGGGACTCCGCATCCCACCACGGGAGAGATCGTCCAGTGTAGGAGGCGAGGTGGTCCTTGCCTAGGAGTTGTCAGGTTGCCTAGCAACCAGAGCTCGGCTTCACCTGTGAGATTTTTGAAACACTAGATTTGATGAATATTCAGTCTTAATGTTTGCTAATTTCCAGAGCAATAAAATGTGCCAAGATTACAAATTGGTGAGAATACCTCCCGCAGAATTTGTAAATATTCTAAATTCCTGGTTAGTACATATCCAATATTGTCACTGCTAGTCAAAACTACCTTACCTTGACTAAAACAAAAAACAACAAAAACCTGCGTTGTCGGAGAGGCGTCTCTAACTAGACATAAGACAAGCTTTATGAGTTTGGCATCAGTGAAGAGAATGCAGTTTTTACCTGAAAAGGGAAGTTAACCGGAGTGCAAAGATTTTTGCTAGCCATCTGAGCCAATCCTTGCCACGTCTTCTGAGTTTTACTCTTAGTAGATGTCAAATAAAAGACAAAAGGGGCCCTGTAATTCTTTGCACAGCTAATTGGTTGAGTAAGGACTGCCTTGTCACCCATAAAATAGAGGAGCAATTCAAGCTAGAGGAAATCACTATTTGGAGACAGCTAGGGGAAGATGACTATGGCCTCACAATAGACAGCCTTTGCAGGATCTCTGACTCGTCATTCACATAGGCAAACTGTAATCACTAGCTTTGGTGGGGGATCGTGAGGGGGTTCAGGTCTGCATTTCTCCCCTTCCGTTCTGTTACCAATGAGGTGTGTTGTTAATGAGGGGTAATCGATAATTCTATGAATACACAACTTTTTTTTTTTAATGTATTTTGGTACAACTGCTATGCAGCTCAGACTCGTAGTGATCCTTCTATCTCAGCCTCCCCAGCACTGGGATTACAGGCCCACACCCACACCCACTTTTGGTGTCTGGCTCTGCACAAGGCTGGCACAGCATGCGGTACCGGAGATCCAACTCGGGTCCTTGTACTTGCCAGGCAGGCACTTAGACTGCTGAGTTATATGTCCAGGCCACAACTTATGGTAATTTACAATTACTGCTATGTGAAACTTATTACACAGTACATATGCTTACCTAGTGAAAGACATCTCAGCAGCAAAGCGACAAAATGCATTGGCATCAGAATTGCTGTGAAGCTGTGGCATAAATTACTAAGGAAAGGACCGTTCAGTAATGATCAGCACACCACAACTTTGCTTGTGATACTCATGTTTTTCCAGAGTCGATATTATCCCATAGTTATATGAGGTCACTACTAGAACATTGAGACACTGCCTGGTTGTGACAGCATTTGAGGTGGGGTCTGGATTAAAATCCTTAGCATAAAAAAAAAAAAAAAAGCTGGGCGTGGTGGCGCATGCTTATAATCCCAGCAGTGGGGAGGCTGAGGCAGGAGGATTGTTGTGAGTTCGAGACCAGCCTGAGCTACAAAGTGAGCTTAAGGCCAGCCTGAACTGCATAGTGAGACCCTGTCTCAAAAAAAATTAAAAAATTAAAAAAATAAATAAATAAAATCTTGGCATATTAAAAGGAGAAAACAAAAGAGAAAGGCTGGAAGGATAAATACAAGAAAAATTATGAAGTTTTGCCTTCATAAAGGTATAACAATTCCAATTCCAGCAAGTGTATGATAGGAAATGATTAACAAATAGCCATAGGATGAGCATCTTTTTTTTTTTTTTTTAATCTTTCATTTGTTTATTTAGTACAGGGTCTCACTACACAGCTCAGACTCATACTGATCCTCCTGTCTCAGCCTCCCCATTGCTGGGATTAGAGGTGTGCGCCCACACCCAGTTTCAGTGACAGGCTTGGCACAGGGCCGTCATGGCATGTGGTGTGGGAGATAGAACCCAGTCCTTGCACTTGCTTAGACCGCTGGTCTATCTCCCCTGGCCTTGTGTGAACATCTTATGTAAATGGAAAATTTCCACAAATGACAGGCTGTCTTTCTGATGAAATTAATTTTCAATCAAGCAAAGTGAGTGTGGTTATTGATTTTGGGAAAACTAAGTAATGGACAATAAAATGGGTTAATAAAGGCAGACCTACATATCTTAATTTCATTAAACATAAACTCAGATCCAGGGTTTTTCTTTTTTTTTTTGTGGCAGAACTGGGATTGAACTCAGACCCTTGTGCTTGCCAGGGAAGCCCTTATTCCACTGAGCCATCTCCCCAGCCCCTCCATAAGATATTGATCAGGCTGCACAAATATCTACTACGGCTTACGCTGAGGGTAAAGTATATAAGTGTTCATAATCCAAGAAATTGCAAATTATTTAAGCAGTGACTTTTGGCCCAACTATGGGAAGGACAGTGTCACACTGGAATGTGCATCTAAGCATGTAAAAATACTACACATGCTTCATTGTTTAAAAGTTAATGCTAAAGAGCCAGGGAGATGGCTTTGTACAATAAGTGCTTCCGTGGCAAGCACTAGGGCCTGAGTTCAATCCCTGGTTCTGCCAAAAAAAAAAAAAAAAATTAATGCTAAGTATGGTACTATAAATATCATATATCACCGTTAATGCATAATTTGTTGTACTGTCCTATTTTTAAGGGTAAAAACTCTTAAGCAAGAAGACATGATTATAACTTTTTCTTTTGTATTTTAGGGAAGGGTCTACAGAGTGTTCAGGGTCTTAATACTAGATCGTACTTAGTGATCCGCCTGTTTACAGCCTCCCAAGAGCTGGGATTACAGGCGGACACCAGCACACCCAGTCTCAATTGCTGTCTCAGCATGCCCCAGGGGCAGGACAGCATGGCAGGCCCAAGGATCAAACCCCTGGTCCCTGCACCTGTTTCCAGGCGCTTTAATCCACTGAGCTATTTGGCAGGCCATAATTATAACATTTGGTATTATACATCCACCTATTGAACAAACATTTACTGTTTGCCTTCTCTGTAGCAGGAGTTGCCCTGGACCTCTGCTGTCCCATAAGGCAGGCGCCTGCGGTGCACAGTTGTTGAAGGCTTGAAAGGTAGCTCACACACAGTGAGATGCACTGCAAAGGCAAAATTGATACTGGATCTTCAGGACCTAGCATATACACACAAACACAGTCTAAATTGCTCATTGATAGTATTGATTTACATGTTGTAATGGTAATCTTTTACTTACATTGGCTTAAAATACATTATTAAAATTCATTTTACCTGTTTCTCATTAGTTTTTAATGTAGCCACTAGGAAACATAAAGTTACATGCTGCACAGCTCTCATTTGTGGTTCCCACATGTATGGACAGTGGGAACACAGTTGGAAGATACAGACTGTTTCAAAGAGCATGTAGTCTAAGGACTAGAAGAGGAGAGAGGAGAGAAAAATGAATATATCAAGGGGCTAGTTTTTCATGCTAGCAAAGGCAAAAAAATAAAAAGCCACCAGTTGTGGTGGGGGTTTTGGTAAGAAATCTAAACTATCACCTCTATCTCATTAGACAGTGAGTAGGAAGGGGAAGGAGGAAGAACTTTCAAATTTTCCAATTAAAGAGTCTCCACCTCTTCAGGTTTAAATACATTTATTTACATAAATATTTATCAGTTCAAAGTTTAATCCCCAGACAAGTCTATCTCTGTGCCAGTCCTCTACTTGGCAAACTGTTGTGTGGATTTATGTAGCACGACGTGTTGATACAGTGTCAGGAGAGGGGCTCAGCTGTACATGTGGCTCTTTCTGACTGGCCCTCTGCTGGCCATGGCTGGCTTTGTGTCAACTCAAGAGTTGAGAAGTTTGGAAACCTAACTAAGTGACTCAGCAAGGGCCAAGGTCCTCCCTTTGTAAATGTCCTGAGTTTGTGGAAGAAGGGGACACAGGGTGTGGATGGCTTTAAAAAGAGGCTAGCTCCTCCCCCTTTTCTCTTGCTGCCTTTGCTGTCTTCTTCGACCTTGACCTGTTCGCCCTTTGCCATGCCTTGGAGCCTGCTGAGTATGGCCTGAAACCTGCACAACCATGTGCTAAATAGACCTTTCCTGTCTTACCTCAGAGTGTCCAGTTTGTCTCAGCGAAAAGACAAAAGTAACTAAGATACTCTATGATAGACAGCTAAGTTAAGTAGAGATATAAGCAGGTAGATCTGGGAGGCCCTCCAGGGAGCCAGTGCGGAGGATGAGAACTCCCTACAGCTGTGGCTGGATGCACACCTGTTGAAAGCCAGGCCTCAAGATGAAGATGGAATGGCTAAGCCTGCAAGCTTCCCCAGGGATAAAAAAATACACTGGGGACTGGACTCACCCAGTCCAGTAAAGTCTAAGAAGACATCAGTCACCCTAGTGAGTGCCTACCATCCCACTAATGCATCCCTTTTGTATGACTGTGTCTTAGGTACTCTTCTTTCGTTGCTGGAACAAAAACCTGACACCCAAAATGAAGGAAGGAAAGCTTTATTTAGTTCACAGTTACTGGAGGTTTCAGTCCATACTCAGCTGGCTCCAAGGCAGAGGGGCACATGGCAGAGAGCAGCAATTCATGGCGGTGGATCAACAACAATGCAACAAAGAGCAATAGCTAAAGAAAGTCTGTCTCTCTGTCTCCTATATTACATTCAGGCTCTCTGCCTCAGGCTGGGGTGTAATACTCACACCCATAATTCCAGAAGTACAAAGACTCATAATCCTGGCCTTGGATCACACATAATCCCAGTGGATCATGAATTAATCTCAAACTCTGGAAGTCCCCACTCCATGACTACATGAGGCTTTGGGGGGACAACTAGACACAAACCATAACAGGTTGGGTCTAGATGTCCTGCAAAGCCTCATGCAGTCATAGATGGCTTTTTCAGAGTTGGCAGAATTTAGAGTGTGAGGTTCATCCCCAGTGCTATGTTCGGATTAAAGGTACTAGACTTGAGGGTGGATGATTACTGAATCAGTCCACTGATTGGCTTAGCTCCCCCTGACTCCAGTCACTGGGAAAGACACAGCAGCAGAGAGGTACTGCAGCTGCCTTCTGGCTCCGTTACTTTCTGCCTGAAATCCAGTTTCTCCTCTGAAGTGCCCCTCTCCCACGCTGCCCTGCCTCAGAGCCAGCTGATTGTGGACTGAAACCTCTACACACTGTAAGCTGAATAAACACTTCCCCCTTTAACTTTGTTGCCAGGTATTTTGCCTCAGCAATGAGAAAAGTAACCAAGATACCTTCCTAAAGAAAGTCTTTCTTCTTTCGTTGCACATTTGCTTCCCCACTGGTTCCATATTACCTTAGTGGCTGTACTTGTAATCTTATTGATTGATCATAGCTCTGAATCATATTGTACCCACCTCATGATTTTGCTCTATAAAACTTCCTTTGAGAGGTGAGTTCATTGGCAACTCCACTTTCAGGCCCCCTCCTCCCTCGGGAGGCCTTTCTCAATAGTTAACCTGTTATTCTTAAAATTCAATATTAGATTTGGAGAACACAAACTCAGTGTATCTGACATCTGGCAGGCAGTTATATTATTTCCCCTGTGTGTCTCTGGTGCTACAGAGTACTAAATCTAGCTGCAGCTGTCCCTTGATTCTCTGCAGCCCTGCAGCGGCTCACAGCTACAGCTCCTCTGCCCCTTTTGCAACAAAGCCCCTTAGTGCAGCCAGCCAGAATTGTGTCCATCTTCTTTCCTCCAATGACACTGAGTGCTTCTGGCGAGGGAGACTGTAGGCCCTCTAAATACAAGGGAGGCAATATTTTTGCCCCATCACCAATCCCACGCAGGTGTGTAACTCCCAGGATGGTCCCCCCCCCCATGCCTAGAGAATTCTTAATGGAAAGCAATTTGAAAGCCTCTCAGATTGGGTGCCCCACACTAATAGCCCAATATAGCTTCCTGTATTACTCCTGTCTAGGATTTTATCACCTGCCTTCTTTCAACTTTGCTCTGGAAAGCCTTGCATGAGAGTATGCATGAAAAGTATCTTTAAAGTAGTACAATTAGCCCAACAAAGAAGCATGCACAAAGGAAAATGCAAATTCAAAGGAGAAGTGTCTGATTCAGTTCCCAGGACAGGTGAGAGTCATTCATTTATCACATTCATAAATCCTTATTGAGCACTGTTGCCAAATTCAGGCATTCTATGCATAAATAAGACATAATTTCTGATCTAATCCATGTTAATGGAGGAAGGCAGAACATTATGTGAGAAGAAGAATGAACTGTGGTTTCTTCAGATAGTGATGATACTATGAAGAGAATATTACAGAACAAGGAGGGAGGAAACATCTGGAGTAGGGAAGTGGATGAGGATTTGGGCAATGTCTCTGAACAGTGTCAGTGCCTGTGTCTCAGAGGAGGAGAAGCCAACAGCTTATGAGCTCGGGTGGCAGGATGAGGCAAGGAAAGGGACCAGCAAGGTCAGGAGGCCAGAGGCAGAAGCAGGCTTGAGGAGTGTGAAGAACAAGAATAAAGGCCCATATGCCTGAGTTGTGAAGAATTAACAGGAGTTTTCTATGAAATGAAGACTGGTGACAGGAAGATAAGGTATTTGAAGGAAAGGGACTAATGAACTATACAGTGTGGGAGCTGAAATTGAAATCTAGAGTAACGAAGACAAAGCTGTAGTAGGCAAGAAATAATCCTCCATTCCCTGGCTTTCAAAACAAAAAGAATATTGACAGAGTAGGAAGCAATATTTCCTTCTACTATTGAGAAGGAAAGGAGCTCAATGAACCACATATGTGCACACACACACACACACACACACACACGCACACACACACGCACACACACACACTCAGTGGCCCTGAGCGTCTACTGGTAGTGGTCAATACTGGTAGTGAGGGCGTACTGAGCACCTGCTATTCCCCAGCGATGGGGGTGTTTTACATATATGAGCCCACTCTCACATGAGCCTCTATGGGAAAGCACCAATTTGCAAACGAGGACACCGAGAAGTTGGGTAGCTTGTCCCAAGTCACTCACTCACTGAGGCACAAGGCTAGATTCAAATCTAGGTCTTCTGTTACAGTTTGTGTCTCATTGTCCCCCTAAAGCCTCATGAAGTCGGGGGGCATGTTCTAGTGTTTGTGATTAGTTCATGATCCAATGCTGGGATTATGGGTGTGAGTGCTACACCCACAAATAGCCTGAATGCAATAGAAAGAAGGGAGACAGCCTTGTTCTCTGCCACCTCTACACCACTGCTGCCGCTGCCGTTGCTCCTCCCTTTTTGCTCCTGCTGCTTTGCTGCTTTCCACTGCCATGACTGGCTGACTCTTCCATGCATCACTCACCTTGGAGCCAGCTGAGTATGAACTGAAACCTCCACAAACTGTGAGCTATAAAAACCTTTCCTTCTGTAATTTTGGGTGTTAGCTATTTTGTCCCAGGAATGAGAGAAAAGTAACTGAGACATCCCCCTTTGTCAAAACCCATATCTCTTCCACTGTCCCATACACAGAAACACTGTTTTGCCCAAAGACAGGTGAGCCATGGTGGTGCAGTAGATGTCAAGTGAGCAGAGGCACATGTCTTCTCCTGAGAAGCCCCACGGTCCTAAACTCTGCCCTGAGGAATCATAGCATACAAATGTTTGCTGTTCAGCTCAGGGGCCCAGAAAACTTCTTTGCTTGCTGAGAACAAGCCCATCTCTGAGGGGAGTCTATGTCAGCCAGGCTTATGACACATAAACCAGAAGGCCCGTCTGCTATTTAGGGTACAGAAGGGACCACAAGCCCCAAAGTCCTCATGAGTCTCTCTAGGTTAACATGCAAGGAAGCCAGGTCATCCTGAAACATTGATAAATATGGAGTTGGAAAAAGAATTAGGAAAATAATTCTTTCAAGCTATCAGACTAAGATTTTTTTTTAAATGGCATGTGACAAGCCCAGAATGGTGGTTTTGCACCTATTATCCGAGCACTGGAGATACTGAGGCAGAAGGACTTGCACTAGCTCAAGGCAAGATTGGGCTACATAGTAAGTTCAAGACAAGCCTGAACTATATAGCAACACCCCATCTCAAAGAAATAAATAGCATTAGAAGAAGGCTCAATGGGGTGGGCCTGTAATCCTAGACCTTGGGAGGATAAGGCAGGAGGACTGCAGTGAGTTCGAGGCTAGTCTGGACTACATAGTGAGTTCAAACCCAGCCTGAACTGCACTGCGACTGTGCACTGGTGTTGTGACCAGCAGCACTTCCCAGGCTCTTCCTGTCCCATAAAAGGATTGGTTAGTGCAGTTGTGAATATGCAAGTGCAACATTTATTTTAAATCAGAAACAAAGAAAAGACAAAAAAGTAGTGCAACGAAGTGTCCAAGATGAAAAGGTGCTCTGGAGGAAAAAGGAAAAGGTGCTTCCTGAATGTGGGACAGGCCATTGCAAGAACAAGAGGGCCGTGGTGGTGGAGGCAGGGACTGCCATCTGTAGTGTCCTCTTTCAGATGTTGGATTCAGCCATCTCATCAAAACCCTGTTCATCTTATGTAGAAGACTGGCGTCAGGTGCTGGCCTGAGAGCTGCTGCTCTGAGCCTGTGGCCTGCAATTCTCCACAGTGGACAGCTCATGACCAAGAACCCGGCACATCGCATGCCCTAGGCTTGAATGGTGACCCTCTACTTCTTCCAGTGGTGCAAATAGCCTGCAGTGCACATGCCATGGATTTGCCACCCCTGCCCTACTCTCTCTTCATCTAGCTGCTTCCTGCTGAGGAACTATGGGCCCTACCTGTGGAGGATTATGTACTATCCAACTAGCTTAGGTTGGGGTGGCTCATTGACTGAAGTGAGGAGAAGCTGTCAGAAGAAAATGAGGAAGAAGTTAGTGTCTATATATGAAGAACTGTTGAGCTACCTGTTTAGCACGTTCCCACCAACTTGGAAAACTTGCATCACTGGTGCGACAAATAGACCTAATCCATCTTTTTACTAATAAATTTGATAAAAGGTCACCTGATGGAACAGTCATGCTTGTACCACTGGTGGTTCAAGCCACCCAGCAACAAGATACATGAATTGTGCCCCTCTGTGAACATGTTAATGAGAAGAAAAGAAGGAAATCAAGCAAGCAAGCAAGCTCCTGTCAGGAGCCTGTAGGAGCAAGAAGAATAATAGATAAGATTCCCAGTGTCTCTTAGAGTAACTCTACTGACCTGTCCTCGAGGCAGAACTGGAGTCTTGCCTTTGGAAGAAGAGCCCCAGATCTTTCAGAGGTTCACAGTACAATATTGAGCCTGTAAAAATTTGGGTGATCATTTCCTGTGTAGGGTTCTTATAGCTCATCCCTGTGTCCATTGAGGAAGGGCCAGAATGATTCCTCAGGAACCGAGAACAAGTCGGGGTTGGAGGAGTTCCAGAGTTGCCCTTCTTGCCTCCATGTCAGCCTTCTGATTTCCCAAGAGACTTTAGACACAGCCCTTTGTGTCCCTTGCCATGAGTGACAGGGTCTTGCCAGGGAAGGTAGAATGCCTGTAGGAGCTCTGGTTAGAAAGCCCCCATGCACTCTATTCATGTTGTGGTGCGGACATGTAGCACCAAAAGCATATTTGGAGCATATGACCTTTAAATCGACATACAGGTACAAAGGAGCTTTTACTAGGGTCCCCCTCAACTCCAATTATAGTTATAGATCTAGAGGAGAATGTTCTAAAGAAAAAAGTTAAAACAAAGCAACAGAATTGTTTGTCCGTGATGCCCAGGGTAGTTGAGATTCCTGGATATATGGGGATGGAGCTCCAAAGGTGGACACCAGGCCCTTTGACCCTTTTGGTCAGAACAGGAGATGAGGGTATTTGCTGGCCCAGCCCTCATGGGAGCAGGGACAATAAGTCAGCCACCCAAGCCCTGGAGCAGAGCCCAGGGGGAGGTTGGGTAGCTTGTGCCCAGTGCCCAGTCTCCTCGCCTTTAATTAGGTTGTCTGTGGATCTTCCCGTTAGTGACTTGAGAGGCTTAAAATGTTGCTGACCATGACAGATATGGTTCTGGCCTGTCTTTTCTCCATTCCTGTCTTGTGTCTTTCTCTAGACCCTGACTATTGAACATAGAAAAGGCCAGAACTAGTAACCTGGTCAGTGCTGTGCAGCCTATCTGCAAACCTACAACTAGCCTCTCGTGGAGTTCCTGGGCGTTTGCTGCCTGGGGATTACAAAGAGAAAGTTGAGGACTCTACCCAGTGTGGTTATTTTCATTAATCTGGTGGGAGAGATCCATACCCCCTGAGAAACAAGATCATCAAATACTATTAACTTGTTCTTTTTTTTGCAGAGCCCCCTCTAAGTACCATACTTTCTTGGATTTTCCAGAGAAGAAAGAGCCATAAAAGAAAAGAAAGAGTTTTGTGACTTAGGCCATCAACCTGTACCCATCTCTCATCATTCCCTATTTGTACTGAGCTCAAACCACAGGGCAACAGCAGATAAGTTGTTCTTCCTTCATGCTAGCAGGCTCAGACTACTCCCACTGGTGAAGAATATAGCCCTGTGGTATGATATGGTCACTGGGATCTCGAGGCTGCTTTCCAGGTTGTTTCCCATGGCCCATCTCATGATCTGTGGAGAGAGGAGAGCGGGCTCTGGTACCCTTCAGCTGGTGTCCCTGCAGGAGGAGAAAACTACTGTGCTCCCCTCGCAAAGCATCCCTTGTGGTATTCAAGTACTTGCTTGAAGCTTTGGTGATGGAAATGGTGCCTTGCTATTTATCCTTTTTCCATAGCCATGGCATGCACATCTCACCCCACCCCTATACACACTAACTCCTCTGCTTTGGCTCTTTGCTTAAGGCGATAGAGGTGCAGATCTAAAGTAATACCCAGCTTTCCACTTCAGCTAGGAGGCTAAGGTGCAACTTTCTTCAGTCCTGAATCCAGGTTCATCCAACACCAGCCACCTCTACCATGTTACCCAAGTTCAACTCTAGTGAGATCAAAATTGTATACCTGAGGTGCCCTGGTGGTGAAGCTGATGCCACCTCTGCCTTGGCCCCCAAGATCGGTCTCTCGGGTCTGTCTCCAAAAAAGTGGGTGATGGCATCACCAAGGTGGTGGCTGGACATCAGAGCATTATGGTGAGCAGACAGGCTCAGCTTGAGGAGGTGCCTTCCACCTCTGCCCTGATCATCAGAGGCCTCAAAGAGCCACCAAGAAACAGAAAGGAGCAGAAATCACTGAACACAGTGGAAATATCACTTTTGATGAGACTGTTAACAGATGCAGCACCAGTCTTTAGCCAGACAACTTTCTGGAACCATTAAAGAGCTCCTGGGGATCACCCAATCTGTGGGCTGCAATGTGGACAGCCAGCACCATCATGACAGTATAGATGATATTGACAACAGTGTTGTGGAGTGTCCAGCTAGCTAAGGAGCATAAGAAAACACATCAATAAAAAGATGATCTGACAAAAATAAATAAATAGGGCAAGCCAAATAGCTCAGCAGACTAAAGCTTAGGCAGGCTCAGGGAACAGGGTGTGATCCCTGGGGGGCTGTGCTGGCCCCACCCCTAGGGCACGGTGAATTGGCAACTGAGACTAGGTGTGGTGGCACAGGCCTGTAATTCTAGTACTTTGGAGGCTGAAAACAGAAGGATCAGTACAAGTCTGATTTACGTAGTGAGACCCTGTAGACCCTGTACTAAATACTAAATAGAGTGATACCTGAATTTTGAAACATGGAAGAGATCTAACCTGATCACCTCATGTTCCCTGAAAAGAGATTTTAGCTCTTATCTATAAGGGTACCCAAATCACAATCTGTGACCATTCAGAAGACTTAAAAAAATAAAATATCAACTTTTAAAAAATCTCTTCTTCATATCTTTAAATTGCAAGAAATCAACAAATTCACTGGTCAGAGGAATCTGCAGCAACTTTTTCAAAATAATGTTTTCCTATTCTAACAGTCCTGCAGATGTTTTGTCTTGCACTCTTCAAAACTGAAACAGCCTGAGTGTCTCGGGACCTGCCTGGCCTGACTCCCATCCTCTCCTCTATTTCTAGCCCTTTAGAGGCTTGCTCTGGGGTGGTTTGTTAAACACCTCAGAGAAGCTTTTCCTGCTTTAACGCTCTTTGTGAACAAAACAGGAGTCTTCTCTAGAGGCTTTGCTGCCATCTCCGGGGCTCTTGTGAAGAGAGAATCTGTGACAACTTCTTACAGGTCCCTGTTCTTCACATCTCACTAAGTGGACAGCACCACCAGCGGCAGCTCTGACAGTCTTTCCAGCGTATTTCCCAATGATTCTGGCAACGTTACATTTATCTTTATTAAACTCTTTTAGCTAAGTAATGACTGACAGAAGCCTTGTTTTCTTGAATGGAAATGTGACCAGAATGCTTGACGGCCCAGTGTGAGCAGCCCGCTCACAGCTGGGCCAACTGCAGGCTGCACTGTAAGGCTGGCTGGCTTGCACTTCTGTGGAGTTCTGTGCAGGCGGAAAGAGCAGATCTTTATCAGCTCACTCCTGCCCTTCTTGTTTTTTGTTAGCAGCAGAGTTTTTCCCTAGAGAAGGCTATTCGTTCTTGGAAAGAGCTATCTTAATCTTAAGATGATCTGAAACTGGAATTCTTCTGGGCTCATAGCTAGCATGAGCAAACATTTCTCTAGGAAGCAGGTAACCTTCACTAAAACTTACTGTGTCAACCATTTTCCTCTCACTGCATGAGGCCTGGGTGTTGATTCACAACCAGATTTCTTGAGTTTTTTAGTGCAGATCACAATTCCTTAAAAGAGTTGCACTATATGTCAATTCAACTTCCATTAGTGTTAGAAATGTGTCTGTCATCCCAAAGAGTATGGCTATTTTGATTTGACCAGCAGAAAGAGACTTATCTCGACAAATCTTTTCCCAGCATGACCAAAAACCTGTCATCTCTTGGTACATTCATATCTCTGACCTTTGGGTTTCTGAGACTTATTCCTTGTCCACTGTCCCATGGCCTCCATGCTTGATTATGAGCTGTTGGACAGCTTGTCCAAGCACCCAGGCCACCACACAGGTGATGCATGCATGGGGATTTGCCCTCGCACAACTGAGGTTAGGGACAGAAGCAAATCAAAGTCATACAACAACAAGAAATACCCTCTTCTGAAATCTGCTCTTACACTAAAAGGAATTTTCAAAACCTACTAGTTGTTGAAAGATTTTGTAGTCAGGATATAAAACTTTACCATACATGGCACTCTATTGTATTAAAAAAATTAACAAATAAAAATAAAATCCCAAATCACACCAAATTAAAATGCAATGATTAGACTTACATAGCAAATGTTTCTGGTAAGATTTCCCCCTTTGTACTCTGAACATTTTCTATTATAAATTGAAAAGAATAGTGAAAGGAATATCCTTGATGACATTTTTCTATGCTTGCTTGATTTTCATATAATAATTAAACATTTAAAACTGGGTCCAAGGATGCTTTTTCTGTCTCTCCACACTGTACACAATATGGAGCAAGTTTTATGCTGGCCAACCCATATCTACAATCTGATCACTAGTGTCTCTCCTTTGGACTCCAGGAATAACTCCTCCAGAAGTATTCTTTTTACTGATATTGATTCCTTCAGGGACTTCTCAAACTAGTACTATACTAATGTTCAGTATTTCTACCAATTTATCTTATTTTCTATCTCACCCATATTTCTGTGCATTCCAAGGGGCCGGGGAGATGGCTCAGTGGAATAAGTGCTTCCCTGGCAAGTGCGAGGGCCTGAGTTCAATCCCTGGTTCCGCCAAAAAAAAAAAAAAAAAAGTGAATGTGCATTCCAAAAGGATTTGTATATTTATATTTTACAATGTTTCTCACATAATTAGCTTCTTTAAAATTTCCCAAGGGCTGGCCAAATAGCTCAGCGGATTAAAGTACCTGCAAGCAGGCACAGGGGATTAACCCCCCTCCCCCAGGCCTACCATGCTGTCCCCCCACCGAACATGTTGAGACAGCAATTGAGACTAGGCATGGTGGCATAATCCTGTAATCCCAGCTCTTGGGGGCTATAAACAGGTGGCTCACTATGAGTCTGACCTAGTAGTGAGACCCTGAACACCCTGTAGACCCTTCCCTAAAATACAGAAAAACAAAAAACGCCTCCTGAATACATAACATGTTTCTTGCTCATTAAAAATAGAGATTTTTGTGGAAACCCTCAAACTGTCAATGTCTGCAGGTCTGAAGACTTTTTCATTTCACTAGGGTAATTACTAGAATCATAGACAGAAATCTAGGGAATAAGCCAATGCATTAGACCAGAGCTAAGGCCAGATTTTATCACCTGAGATGTACCCAATCTGTAGTGTACATCAACTTCCTACTGCTGTGCTGCAGCCCTTGGGCTCGGTGGCTCGGGTCCTTGCTGTTGTCCCCACTACCTGTGCACTAGGAGCCTCAGTGTACCCTTTGTCCTCTCTTAGAATAGCTTAGAAGCCAAGAGGGCAGAGGCTGGATTTCTCTTTCAGCCAGTGAGGACAGCAGTTTCAATGGGACATAGCGTTCTAGAAATGAGACACCAGCGCAGGGACTTTCCTGAATGGCCCCCCTGTTTTTCACAGACCCCTGACATCCACAGGCAGCAACTCCTTCTGTGTCTGTCTAGTGTAGAATGTGCTTCAGAACAGACCTGGTACTGTCGAGCAGCATGGTGCTATTTATTTTTGTTCACTCTGCCATAACTTTCCATGAAGTTAGAAATTCTTTTTCAAATAGAGACACTAATGTGTAGTCTTGAAACCTTGCTTCTTTTCTTCTACTCAACAGAAAAACTGGCAATAACTTGTTTCAATATGATACACTAAACTCTTTGGCAATGCCTTTGAACTGATTATGAAGCCCAAAGTTTTCAATCATGCCTCTTCAACATGGTAGCACTTAAGCACACATGATGATTTGAGCCTGTGACAGTCAGAGAAGCCTTTGCAATAGCTTGCACTGTGTGAATTTTATTTTATTTTTAGAGGCAGTACACAATGTGAGATACAATTGCTTATTATAGGCATGTATTTCTTATATTTACAACCTGAATGGGAATCTACTTGTCTTTTGGTTTTATGGATAATAAATATCAAAATATGGGCATACACAGTTTTGTTTAATTAGTCCAATATTCATCATGATTTTTAAAAAAATCATTAAGTCAGTCTTATCAAGCCCCTACAATTATACTTTAAAAGAAAGCTTAGTTTGACTTGTTATGACTTTCAATGTACTCAAACTTAAAACCAAGTTGACTTTTCAAGGTAAACACCATGAATTGTCTGACTTTAGGAACATCTACTCATGTCATGCTAGAACCGAGCTCAGGATTGGTGGGAATAAATTCTGAAAACAATTTGATGTAACTCTTGGCTTCCTAAAGGACCTCAGCTTTCTGTTTTGAAGCAAATATGAACATAAATCTTACATAATTTTGTAATTTACATAAGACTACATTTATTATAAAAGATTTAAAATTCAGAAAAGTCTGTAGGATCCATAGCAACAAAAGTAGTTGGTACAGATAAAACTGGAGTGTGACACTAAATACAGTAGATAGAAAATGATTTCTAAGAGTTAACAGCTCTGGGATAAAATGCAGCATAACATCAAAAGTAATTACAACAAGGAAAGAGTCGTTTAGCTAGCACAGCTGCACAGTTAGGAATTATGCTTCAGCTGAACCTGCAGGAGTACCAGCAGATAGGCTAACCTCAGACCAAATAGATTTATACACAAAACCAACTGAATGCAAAAGAACAGAGTAAAAGGATGTCTTTAGCTTATACAGCAAAGTAGTCCTTGCTGATAGAGCAAATGGCACCATCTTTGGTGCCATTTGTGTGGCCTTGACATAGGTTTCCCAGGAAATCTATCCAGATTGCAGACCTGGTCAGGTTTTTCACAGGCAGAAGTACTTGTGAACAAGAAAGGGAAGTAGACAGTGGCTCCTGAGGCAACCAGAGGACGAGAATGCAGTGTGCTTACTCGCAGTGTGAATGTTCACACGCCCAAGTGCTTGTTATGGCTTACATCTGGTAATACCCCAAGGCCTCATGCACCAGCAGGTGGGGCTTGTAGGACTGAGGCTGTAGTAACTAGATTTGTACACTGACTGGCTTACTGTGATTTGGGGCATGGTGAGTGGGCAGCCCACACTGACACCAACCAATGGGCTTGTAGCCTGAATGGAATTAAAAGGGAAAGGGAAGCCAGCTGCTCTCTGCTCTCTGCCTGCACAACGCAGAGAGCTCTTCCCCCACGACTCCCTTTGTTATGCTGCCCAGCCTTGGAGCCACCAGCTGTGGAGTAGACCCTCCCCAGACTGAGCCAAATAACCCTCTTCTCCTTTAACTTGTGGTTGTCAGGTACTTATTTTGTTAGACGTGCTTTTACCACGTGCAGACTAGGTGGTCCCCCTAAGACTTGAACATAGGATCATCTGCCAAGAACTGAGGTTCAAAAGTTGACTCTCAGGGATATAGCCCAGTGTACAAGCACCTTGCCTGGCAAGGGCAAGGTCCTGAGTTCAATCCCCAGCCCCAGCCCTCCCCCAAAACAATGTTGGGTCTGGCTTCCAAGAGATAGAAAGACACTTTGGAAAAAATCAAATATTACTCAGGCAACTAAGTTATACTCTAACCTCATTGACTATGTTAAGCTTGTTTTGAGAACTGAAGGCTGAGCATGGAAAGGAAGAGCCATCAACTTCTGACAAAGACAAGCACTGGTGTGTCCATGGATGTGGTCTGCAGAAGGATAGAGCTTTAGAGCCAACCTCGGGCATCCTGGGCTCTTAGCAAGGCCTGCCTGAATACAGTGTTGGCAAAGGCAGCTGATGGCTGTGTGGCCTTGGCATATTTCTGCCCACTGGGCCTACTGAGAAAGGTGCAACTTTTGAGATAGGGAGCAAAGCATAGAAATGTGCCTGGCAATTAGTTATCACCTGGCCATCATGGATACTTCGTTTTTTCATAGTATAAATTACTTTATTTACAGAAACTTGTTACAAAACAAATAGACTATATATTTCTTCTCTTTAAAATATCCAAAGTAATTTTCTATTCCTTGACATTTGCTCATTTTCTAGATAGCAGCCAACACAAGTCCAGCTGGGATGCTCTTGATTATGTGATTATCAAACCTCGGGCCTGGAGTAGCAGCTTCTGTGCCCAGGACCAGATGCCAATGTCCGAGCAGCAGATCGAGGTTTTTCCATGGGATGGCCTGAATCCAAAATCAGAAAGAAGGTACAAAAGATGGCAATCAGTGGCTTTGCCACCCTGCCCTCTTTTCGCAGGGCTTGCTCTACATGCAGGCAGTATCTCCTTTTCCTTCAGAGCACCTTTTCTCCTGGCACACTTCACACACTTATTTTCCTTCTTTTTCTTTGTGATTTTTGGACTAAAATAAATGTTAAACTTTCACATTCAGCTTTGTACTGACCAACCTGAACTGCTGGGGGACAGGAGGTACCTGGAAAGCACTGCAGGTCACCAAGCTCCAGTAGCAAAACTGAAGCCGGCCAGGAGGTAGCAGGGGTCAACCAAAGGAGCCAGGAGGAGGTAGAGCATTGGGCAGTGGATACAGCTTTATTTCTTTACCTCTTCCAATTCTTTTATTGTTCCTCTAACCCAAGCAGGGAATGGCAAGGAGCCAGAAGGTGATAAAACCTAATAGGAGCTGGGGCCCCTCCCTCACCCTTCCAACAGCCAGGAGAGGAGGGTGGTTGACCAGGCACAGAGCAAGGAGCCCGAAGTCCTGGTGCTTTCTGCTGTTCCCCTATCCCTTAGAAGCTATTGCCCTTCAAATTCCCAAAAGGAGAATCAATCTTCCCTAAATCTCTTTGGAAGAATAAAGAAACTATTTCAGAAGCTCTCCATGGACTTGTCATTGAATCTCAATTGACAGAACTGTATGGCCTGGTGGCACATGCCTGTAATCCCAGCACTGGGGAGGCTATGGACAGGAGGATTGTTTCTAAGACCAGCCTGGGCTATAGCTCAAGGACAGCCTGAACTACATAGTGAGATCCTGCCCCCCCCCCCACCCAAGAAAAAAAAAAAAAAAAGAAAAGAGAAAGAAAGAAAGAAGATTCTTCTCTAAATCTCCTTGGAAAAATAAAGTATTCCAGAGGCTGTCTGTGGTCATGTCATCGTATCTCATTGGGCAGAACCGCTCTTTCCTAAAGGGATCATTGTGGGGCATGCAAATACCATGATTGAATACAGCATGGGTGCCCTTCCCTCAGGGGGCCCTAAGTTACCTGCTGCTAATCTCTTGCAAATACTACAGTATTTCAATAACAGTGACCACTTCCTGAGCATCTCATACTTTATAGGTATCGTAATGGAGGTCTTGATTATCCTAGCTACCACCTTCCAAATAGGTTTCACTTCCAATTTACAAGTGATGGACAAATCCTCAGAGATTCAGGGATTTATCCACAGCAAAAGGATGCAGCAGGGCAGGCCTTCTGCATCAGCACCCATGTCTCTGCACCAGGAAACACAGAAAGTCACCTGGCCAGGAGCAGAGCCCTTCCCCAACACACGGAGTGTAAATTGGCATAACCACTAAGGAAACCATATGAAGACTCCTCAAAAACTAAAAGCAGAGGTCCCATTTGACCCAGCTATTCTCTTTCTGGTTATCTTCTCAGGATTAGTTTGTTTCCTTTGTGTAACAAATGGCCAGGGCCAGGACCTCTACTTTTCATAACTTCCACAAACCTACCAGACCAAATCTCAAACTGAGTCCCAAAGTGTAGCAAATGTCAAGATAAAAAATAATAAAGGGGGCTGGGGAGATAGTTCATCAGCATACGCACCTGCCTGATGAGTGCAAGATCCCGAGTTCATTCTCCAGTACCACATGCCATGCCCACCCCTGAACCCAGGTGTGCCGTGCTGGTCCCTGAAACCAAGTGCGGTAGTACAGGCTGGTAATCCCAGCCCTGGGGAGGCTGACCTAGGAAGATCACAAGTCCAAGCTGTGTAGCAAGAGCCTGTACCAAATAAATAAATAAAAGGTTTTTAAAAATTAAGTGAAAAAGAATAAAGGGATGATACGTCTAGCACAGGTATCAACATAGTTAACAAACTGAAAAGAAAAATGCAGGAAGAAAATAAATGACAGCTATGCTACCTTTGAACAACTGGCTGAAGGTCCAGTTTCTGAGTGGAACAGAGGGTTCTAAACAACTACACCAAATACCAAATACTTCTAGATTAAAAAAAAAATACTAGCTTTTCCTCCCTGGCTGTCTGAGGATCGAACCTGGAAGCTCATGGTCAACCGACTTCTTCAAAGGAAACAAATGGTCACTGATGTCCTTCCTACCCTGGGAAGGCAACAGTACCTAACACAGAAATTCCAGAAAAACTCTCCAAAATGTACAAGACCACACCAGATGTCATTTTTGTGTTTGGATTCAGAACTCATTTTGGCTTTCACATGATTCATGATTCCCTGGATTATATGAAGAAAAATGAGCCCAAACATAGACTTGCAAGACGTGGCCTGTATGAAAAGAAAAAGACCTCAAGAAAGTAGTGGAAGGAGCGCAAGAACAGAGTGAAGAAAATCAGGGCCCACAAAGGCCAACGTGGGTGTTGGCAAAAAGCCAAAGAGTAGAGATTCTGCAGTGCTTGGCTGCAGTGACTGTGACTTTTCACAAGAGGATTTAATAAACTGTGAAACTTTAAAAAAAAAAAAAAACTGGTAAAAATATGACAATAAGTGTCAACTGTAATATCCCTTTATTTATACACTTACTTATTTGGTTTTCACAGTTGGGTTAAAGAAAATAATTTGCTATATTAACTTTTTTATGTTAACTTTTTGGTCTGTGGGCTTTAGTTATTTAAAAATAGAACACTGTGCCTACTTTGTAGCCACTTTCTGACCATAAAGGTATTTACAAAACACAAGCTGTGGCAGTTAGGTATGATACACGCAAAATGTTTGTACTTTAATCTATACAAACATTTGGTCATTTTCACTAAAGATTGAAATAGCTGCAGGGCACATTTGTGATTTATTCCTCTTCTTAGCCTTGGGCTTCTTTCCTATATTTAGGGAACTTTCCAGAAAATTCCTTCCATCTCCTTTCCTGCCCCACCCCGTCCCCTCCCTCTGCATACTGGAGTGTGAAGCCAGGGGATACATGGTGTCTGCATCTTGGCTCTTGGCAGAACTTTCTACTGACTGATTGGTGGACTGGCCAATCACAGCACTGGGGACTGAAGCCTCAGAGCATCAGGATGCCTTCCGCAGTTCTCCATTCACATTTTATTTTGAGATAGGCTCAGACTTGTGAGCCTTCTGCCGCAGCCCCTGACTCTCCCAGTTGCAAGCGCCCCACAGCACCTGGGCCCCTAAATGCTCCTTGTTGCCTTCCTCCCACAAGCAGAAGACAGGGACACTGGAGCTCTGTCCAGGGTCACTGAACAGGTTGATGAATGCCCAGAGTCTGGAATCAGCCTGTCCGACCATCCACCCGGGCTTTGAGTCCTCAGCTAGTGCTGTGAAGAAGTGAGGCCAGTGGAGAATCATTTCCCAGAGCAGTCATGGCCGCTTCCCTGGCTTTCAAGGGGCAAAGCCAAGAGTGTGTTTGGGACCAGTGACACTGTAGCAGTGCCAGTGCCCTGCAGGGAGTGCAGGTCCCCCCAGACTGGTGTGATGATGGCCTGCCTACTCTCCTACCCAGGTTCTCCAGCCTTCCCCAAATCGTCTGAGAAGTCCCATGACATCTCAATAAGTCCCTCATGTATTTAAACCAACTAGGATCAAAGTCTGATGCAATGGCCAATTTTCTATGGCTATACATTTCTAAAGTGGGGTCAGGTTTAAAACAAAACAAAAAAACCTCTAGTGTTATTCCCTTACCATATTTGCACTGGGAGTTTATAACTATAAGATTTTAGTTGTATGTGTTATAATTGAACTGTTTCGTGTCTTTTAGTTGGTTCTTGTGAAATCCAGAAGAGTAACCTAAGGGCCAGGTGTGGTGGTGCACACCTGTAACCCCAGCACTCAGATGTCTGACGCAAGAGGATCACTGGGAATTCAAGGCCAGCCACTTGCCTACTTAAGGGTTTGTAAGAAGAGTACAGGCAGGGGTAACAGCCCATCCTCCTTAGGAGCAGCCAGCCCACAGTCAGGGATTCTCTGCTGCTCTCTGCTGGGAGGGGAGGGAAGGCAGTAGCTTCAGTCCCATGGCTTCTGAAAGAGGCCTCACTCTGAGGGTGAGTGTGCAATTGTAGAAGCCCCCATTACTATTTCTTCTCCTAGAGCACTGACGGTGACACCTGGAGAGCTCTGAATGGATATAAATGGCTGTTGTGGCATACACATCATAGATTTGTCACCTAGGCCTTGCCGCTGAGATATAGACCTTTACCTTGACTCTTGGAGGTAATAAAGACAGTACTTCAGTTGTGTCAGAAGTTGACAGAAGACTGGGTTTTTTACTTATCCCCTGCCCCCAGGATGTAATTTCTGAAAAATTTATATGTAGTGTTCTATAGGTTCTTTCAGAGTAAAATTCGAAAATTTTTCTTCTTTCCTGGGAGCTTTTCTTCTTATCTGATCTGGACCCAATCAGGAGAGAAACACAAAGTAACACAAGCAAGAAATTTTAATCTAAAGAATTACTGCAAAATAGCTATCAGTGAAATCATACTTAACAAATTCAGGACAGGCCGTGAAGCAAAAGGAGCACTAGGCTACATTCTTGGTGGGAAGGCAGACCTGTACAACCACTATGGAAACTTCAAAAACTAAAACTAGAAATCCCTTGAACCAAGCTGTTCTCCTTATAAGTACCTTCCCAAAGGAGTTAAAGATTTCACAGTTCAGCGATCCACCTGCTCTCTGTTTGCAGCAGCAGCACTCACAGCAGCACAGACTTGCAAGCAGCCCGCATGTCCATCAGCTGACAAATGGATAAGGGGAAAGTGGCACTAACGTCCAACAGAGTGCCTCTCTGCTGTAAGAGGGGTAAACTGGGATCAGCTGGAGAAAAATGGATGTACCTTGAGATCACAATGTCAAGCAAAATAAATCCAACACACAAGTTTAAGCATCACATGGTATCTCTTATATAAGAAACCCAAATTATACATGAAAGGTAAGGGGTTCGATGGTCTAAGTGCCTGCTTAGGCAAGCACAGGGAGCAGTGTTCAATCCCCCGCAGCACATGCTGTGTCGGCCCCACTCACGGGCCCAATGAACTGGCCACCAAGACTGGATGTGGTGGTGCACACCCGTAGTCCCAGCACTGGGGAGGTTGAAAACAGGAGAATCACTTCGGGTCCAAGTTGCCTAGTGAGATCCTATACCAAATACGTTTAAAAAAATTTTTTTCACTAAACTAAGTAATAGAGATTCAACAATGGTTACCATCCAAACTAAGTAATAGAGATTCAACAATGGTTACCATATTACCTGAAGCTATCTTCAAATTAGTTGTTCAGATTATCAGATATAAAAATGTAAGTTTTTTTTAAATTTTATTTTATTGAAGTACAAATATCAATGAGACAGTTTTAAGATACCTTGACAAGATGGATTTGATAAATTAATACAGTGCAAACTGTTTTCATAATATTATGGTTTCACAGAAGGTGCATACATGATATTATACTTACAGACATTATTAGAGCATATGTCTCTTAACAGTAAATTAAGAGAGTATAGCTGTTTGCAAATCTTATTTTTTATACCTGAATTACATCAAAGAATCAATAATTAATACTTTCTACCTTGTTATTTTCTTAGTGGTTGTCCATAGTACTAGAAGCCGACATAATATCCTGCCCAACCACTATTAGTGCAAATCTTGCTTCTCATAGAGTTATGCAGAAGCATGGCATATTTATTCTAACTGTACTACTTAAACACACACATCATGATTCTTCTTTTGTATTCTCCCCTCCCTTTTTTTGGTCTAGACCTGTCAAAGATAAGCACCCCATTGTCATTAAACCAATTTAGGTGACTGAACTCAGTGACACAATCCAACACAGTCCAGCATTCCACAACAACAGTGAGTTATCTGAAGAAGTTGTCGATCATAGCCATTTACAGCTCAAATTATTATTATGGCCCCACGGTGTATACCTCATTATTATACTTTTCTGCTGGATGATTAAGACCTAGATAGAACAAGACCTATATATCAACACAAGTACTTTTTGTTTCTTATGAGGTCAGTCAAGTCCCCTCAGGGTTTATCTTGTAGTCCTGTACCTTATTCTGTAGATCCTTTGTCTGTGTCATCCTTATGGATGAGTCAAGGCCAATGCTTGACCAGTTTGCTCTCTGTGAGAGCCTGAGAGAAAGTTTTCTCTCCATGTGACTCTCCCCAGGTACACTATAGAACTTCGATCTCTTTCTTCTGTGGCTCCATAATCCCCTTGTTCAGAAAATTTGGAGCCCAACTGAGTTTCATGATGTTGCAGTACAGGTTCTCCTATGTCCTGAGTCTTTGCTGACCTTGAAAGGCTAGGGCCAAAATGTTGGCTGGCCTTGCAGCTCTTCTATTTCTTCAATTTTGATCTGTGAACTTAAGTTGTTAACCATGCAGAAGAAAAGCTGATTAATGCCCTGCAGCATATGCTGTTAACTTTGCCCTATTTGACTCAATTGTTTTTAGTTGTTGTTGCACATTTCTGTTTGTATTTCTTCTTTTCACTTCTTATATTATGGAGACTATACAATATTTGCACTGTATGTGTATCTGGTTTATTTCAATTACGACTATATGTTCAAGTAGCATCCACTTCAATACAAATGCTTCAAGTTTATCCTTCTTAATAGCTGAGTAATACTCCATTATATAGAAATACCACATCTTTTTCAACCATTCCTCATGTGATGGACATCTTGGTTGTTTCCAAGATTTTGCTATCACAAATTGTGCTGCTATAAACATAGGTACACATATATCACTATGATACAATGTTTTGGGTTCCTCTGGGAAAATTCCCTGTAGGGGGATAGCTGGCTTGAATGGGATTTCCAGTCCTACTCTTTTGAGGAGTCTCCACACTGACCTCCACAATGGTTGTACCAGTCTACATTCCCACCAGCAGTGGAGAAGTGTTCACTTTTCCCCACAGCCTCTCCAACATTTGTTGTTGGTTGATTTCCTTATGATAGCCATTCTTTCTGGAGTGAGATGATTTCTCAGTGCTGTTTTACTTGCATTTCATGGATGACTAGCGATGTGGAGCATTTTTTCATATATTTATTCGCTTCTTTAATTTCATCCCCTGAGAAGTGTGTATTCATCTCAGATGCCCATTTCTGAATTGGGTCTGTAAATTTGAGGGCCCTGTTATATCTTAGTTCTTTATATATTTTAGACAGCAGACCTTTGTCTGATTGCTTATTAGTTAGGATTTTTTCAAAATTTGTGGGTTGCCTTTTCACTCTGTTGACAATTTCTTTTGACATGCAGAAGCTCCTTAAACAGAGTTGATCCCTGTTGTTGATTCTTTCAAGTGTTTCCCATGCAAATATATGTTTGTTCATGAACTCTTTACCTACCCCTATGTCTTCACGAGTTCCTCCTATTTTATCTGTGTAGAGGAAAGCTATTGACTGGACTTTGTCTTTATCATCCTTATGGGAAGCATTATTAGTTCACCCTGGTGGAAATCTTTGCTGACTATATTCATAGTCATCCTGTTAATGTTATTACTTGGCCCATGCATACTTAACTGTTTTTTTGGCTTTGCCTCCTTCAGACTCAAAGCTTTACATCTACCCAAGAGGAAAATGCCCATTCTCTACCAAGGGCCCTTAAATAGAACCTCTGAAGAATATATCTGCTGATCAACAACAATGACCCCTTTCAGCATGAAGAAGCCAGAGCAGTCGTCACCCAAATACCTTCACAGAAGTTCAGGTTTCTTCTTCAGAGGGGGAAATGTTGTAGGCAGCTGAGTTAGACAGAAATATTCTAGGCAATCGGACAGGGCCAGGCCCTCAAGGAGACAAAATGGAAGGCAAAGTGACCTTGCAATTTGGAAGAAACAGTCACTCTGTATGGGCCACACCTCAAGACCAAGACAAAAAGGAAACACAGCTACACACTTCCCTAGGGATTGGCATCAAGGATTGATATTCTAAATAAGTATCAGTCACCCTGAAAGAGCCCTATTGAGTCACTAGCCCTACCCCTAACAGGAAGAGACCTTGTCCCATACTCATGCCCGCTTTCTACATGACTCGCCTCCCTATTTGTTCCTGAACTTAATCAATTTTACCTGAGCAATGGTGCTTGTAATCCCATTGGTTGACCATAGTTTTGTCCCTGCTCTTGACCACCTAAGCTAGTTTCTTAGCCTCGCGTGATTTTGCCCTTTAAAAATAACTTGAAAATGAACCTCTGGGGGCAACCCACTCGGGTCCCCCTTCTGTCCCTCTCTGACAGAAGCTTTTCTATCCAATAAAGTTTCTTCCTCAACCTCAAAAAAAAAAAAAAAAAAAAAAGGGCATCTTGCCCATGGGGATCCTGAGGCTCATTGTCTGAAATCCTGGAAATGGTCAAGAATACATTGCAGTGGTGACAAAGAAGCAGAATCAGTGTAACCCATAATTACAAACAACAGACAAGAAATAAAGACAAAACCAAACCAAAGACAAATCCAATGCTCCAATCCACTGTTATGGAGGGGAGCAGAGTCCAGGGGATTTATATTGCGTTCAACTCCTCCTGTGACTCACAAAGGGGCGCCCCAACAGAACAAAGGCCTACTGGCAAGAGGCTCCAAACAGCTCATGTTGACCGAATCAATAAAGAATCTGAAAACTTTTGGAGACCTGTATAAGTCTGGAGCTGAAAAATTTCTCCAGAGTACAGTTCTTTGAGAAAAACTGGTTTCTATTTGATCCCAGTTAATGGGATCCTGAGCGAGCCCCCAAATGTTATGGGTTCTCAACATAGAAACCAGACCTGAGTCTAAATTAAAATTTAAATATGAGCTTTTTTATTACCAGGTCTGGGACCGCTTGACTATACTCATGCAGGAGCAGACAAATAGCCAGGAGCCTTAGAAGTACAGAGGTTTTAAAGGTAGAAACTGTATCCTGTTTGGCAAACAAATTTGTCATTTAACATAGAACAATACCTTTAGGGACAGCGTGACCATTACTCAGCACACATTTTTTTTCTGGGAACTCCCAGTCTATTAATGATTTATCAACAGTACACCAAGCTTCCTTGTGGTCTTACAAAGAAGCAGGGTCACAAAAAGTTGAACAAAATAATTTTTTACATTTAGTTTTATATTAACTCTTTGCACCGCTTTTACATTAACCCTTCACACTAGGTAAGAGCTGGTGGTTACTGAGTATCTCTTCCATACCACCCAGCATGCTTCAGGAAAAGTCCTCGCAACAACTTTTAATTTTCTTTTTAATGTATTTAGGACAGGGTCTACAGGGACAGGGTCCACAAAGTCTCACTACACAGATCGGACTCCTACTGATCCTGTTTTCAGCCTCCCAAGCACTGGGATTACAGACATGGGCCACCACACCCTCGCCCAGTCCCACTTGCTGTTTCAGCACCCTCCAGGACAAGGCCAGCACAGCACACCAGGGATCGAACTCGGTCCCTGAACTCTGCCTAAACAGATGCATTAGTCCTCTGAGCTATCTGGCTGGCCTTCCTCGCAACAACTTTTAAAGCCAGGTAACTTTTATCTCTACTTGCAGGTAATAAAGCAAGGGCCTATACTAGGTTGAGGCCTACCTGGCCAGAGCAATCCAGAATGTTTTCTTTTCTTTCTTTCTTTCTTTCTTTCTTTCTTTCTTTCTTTCTTTCTTTCTTTCTTTCTTTCTTTCTTTCTTTCTTTCTTTCTTTTTTTTTTCCAGTACTGGGGGTTGAACTCAGAACCTTATGCTTGCCAGGCAGATGCTTATTGTACTGAGCTGTCTCTCCAGTCCCCAGAAAGTTCTCTACCTTGGAATGCAACACAAATGAAAAATCAAATGTTAACTTCAAATTTTAAAAGCTCATTATACCACATGATGCTTTTGAAAATTCTCTTTAAATAAGAAATTTCCTACTTCAATTCTAATTTCATTGGTAAAAGTAGTATTTACCCCATAGTTTTCAATTTATAAAAAAATACATTCACATAGAATTGTGTGTTTTTAAATAATTGCTAATGCCACAAAAACACAGGCAACACCATTAAAATTGATAATTTATTTGAACTATTTATATAGAAATCATTGAAAACATATTGGCTCCAGGATACTATGTTCTCTATCTTCACTATCTTTGATTTTCAGTCAGAAATAACATTTGATTTGGGGAAACTGTGAGTGTCTCATTATACCTCAAAAGTAACTTGAACTCATTTTAGAGTGAGGAACTACTGTTATCATAAAAGATTGATATATGTGCCTTAGGTCATTCACTGAATTAAAACAAGGCCTTTTGGGCATGACATCTGAGGAAATCAGAAATTTGCAGCTGTCCACTGTGCTTCAGAAATGTGAAATACCTCATGCACTGGCGAGATGTGTTCTACCTATTCACAGTATAAATACAGTCATGTTCTTTAGCTTTTCCTGGTCAACTAGCTGCAAATTAACTTACCTTTATCCACAAGAACTAGAGCATTCCTGTTCAGACCTCTCTATGTCCTCCATCTAAGTAGTCCAAGCAGTCAGTCCAGCATAGGGCACTTCTGTGTTCCAAATACCAGCAAGAAAAAGACTGGATTCTGCCAGCACAGCTGCTGAGGCTGCAGCCACCCTGTTCTGTCACTACATGCTGTATCCTGAGTCTTTTGTTCACCATAGTTTACACTAGAATACTTCCAGAGCACCTCTGAGGTACCAGCCCCTTCTTGGCACCACAGTGTAGGGAAGGATCACATTGGCCTGGGCTCTGGCTCCAGTCATGGTTCAGCTGACAGTGCACTGGAGTACACAGACCAGGCAGAGGAGCAGTGTGGGCAGGCTCCACACTAGCACTGCCTTTGCCCTGTGGGCCGCAGCACTATGACCACAGCTACAGATCTCTGAGTGATGGGCTCCTGGCCATGCCCTGCAAGAGGCAGAATTCATTGCCCTGTGAATGCTGAGTGCCCTGGATGCAGCCTGAGTTATCCACTTGAGGACTCCTGCCTGGCCAGGGAGTTTCCCTTCCGGCCATTGGTGCCTTCCCCTTCCACCCAACCTGAGGGTACTACCCTGACTCCAGCACCAGGCGCCCCAGCTGGTGAAGGTCCTGAAGCTCTAATGTCCTCCCAGGAATTACAAATTTCTACATATTATGTATTACAATTCCCTCACAGGAAGGAACTGCTGTTAAACCACACAGGAGAGGGACATTCATGATGGAAGCCTTTGCAGTGCAGTTGGGCTAGTGTCTCCTCATCCCCACATGACTACCTATCTTTACTTAGCAAGAAAAAGTGAGGCTCGTGTACACAGAGCAGCAAACTGTTATCATCTCTGGGAACAAGTGTCTGCCACAGGACAGAGCATACAGCCGGGCACATGTCTGGGCATGCTTGGCTCTTGTGCAAAGTTACCGCCTTACTTACCCTTGGCCAAGGTATCTCTCAGCTGTGTGTCAGACTAAAATCATATTTGCTGACACAGAGAGCAAACTGGTCAAGCATTGGCCGTGACTTATCCACATGGCTGACACAGACGAAGGATCTTCACTTGATCTTAGCCGAAAGGCCGAGAAGCAATAGGATTTTCAGAGTAAAGTACAGCATTATAAGATAAACCCTGAGGGGACCTGACTGACCTCATCAGAAACAAAAGCTGCATTTTTTTGTTATATAAGTCTTCCTCTATCTCAGTCTTAACCATCCAGCAGAAAAGTATAAAAATGAGGTATATAATGTGGGGCCATAATAATAAGTTGAACTGTAAATGGCTATAGTCAACAACTTCTTCAGATAAGTCACTATTATTGTGGAATGCTGGATTGTGTCGCCAAGTTCAGGTACCTATAATGGTTTAATGCCAATGGAGTGCCCATCTTTGATAGGTCTAGACAAAAAAAGGAGAATACAAAGGAAGAACCAAGATGTGTTTGTATAGACAGTACAGTTAGGATAAATATGCAGTGCTTCTGCGTAATTCTATGGGAAGCAAGATTGGCACTGATAGTGGCTGGAGAAGTTATTATGTCAGTTTCTAGTACTATGTATGGACAATCACTAGGAAGATAACAAGGTAGATAATATTAATTATTGAATGTGGGATATAATTCACCTATAAAAAATAAGTAAACAGCTACATTCTCTTAATTCACTGATTAGAGACAACTCCTATAATAGTGTCTGTAAGTACAATATCATGTATGCACCTTGTAAAATACCAAAACATTATGAAAACAGTCTGCAATGTATTAATTATCGAATCTGTCCTGTTAATTTGTCTTGAAACAGTCTCATTGCTATTTGTTCTTCAATAAATAAATAAATAAGTAAATAAATAAATGGAAAATGAATTATTTGACTTGGTGTGTGTATGCACCGTAGTGAGGCCTGTACACAGAATTCTCACACTGATCAATATTCAAAGCCCCTTTTCGTAGTTTTTACACTGAAATGGGATCTCCCTAAATCACTACATTGCTGCTGTCCTCTTGCTTCAGCCTCTTGAAGCTAAGAGCATGTGCTGCTGTGTCCAGCTTTCTTAGTGGATACCTAACTGAAGGGATTCTCTCCCTGTTTGAGAAGAAAACCCCAACATCCATTGAAGCAGAGACTTGCTTTCACATCCGTGGTCCAGTGCAGTAGGCACCGGGAAGGGTCTAAGTCCTGTTACTCACCACCTAGCTGAGAGCTGTACTAGTAACTAGCCTGCCCCTCAGAGTACAGGATGCCTGCAACTTAGAAGAGAGAGGAGGGGCTGGGGAGATGGCCCAGTAGGATAAGTGCTTGCCTGGAAAGTGCAAGGGCCTTAGTTCAACCCCTGGTTAAGGAAGCAAAGGGTGAGCAAAGGAAACATGAACATGTGCCCCGCTACGCCCCTACTAGTGGACCCTCAGCTCCTGACTCAGCAGGGTGAGTCCACGGAGCCCAGCGCCCCACAAGGGTGAATCCACTGAGCACAGCGCTACGCAGCCTCTTCACTTTCCCAGAGCCCTGCCCCCAAACACACCAGGTACTGGGGGGACATTTCATATCTAAATCTCCAGGAAGGCAGGGCCAGCCTCAGATTTTCCCACTACAGAATAAGAATAATTTATGTCTGACTGTGTCAGTGCGAAATGGCACTTGGTTCAGCAACAGTGGCTAAGCCTGGGTTTGCTTCTGTCTACCAGGGCCTGGAGCAGATGCCCCATGCTCTAGGGTGCCCATGTTGGCAAGACTTGTTCCAGGTCAGGCTATAATATTCATAAGTAGGCAAGGGGCAAGAATCTGCTGAATCAGTCTCCCTTTAAAATATTTTTCTGCTCTGAAGGCTGCCTAAGGACTTGTGCAAGGCACATATGAAGGCCCAAGCAAGGTAATCGCCAGCCTGAACAGAATCACAGACTGGTCCAGGGCTGGAAGGAAAATGAGCACCAAGTAGGGGTCAGGCCGTCTCTGCACACTTCCTATCATGCCCTTGGGTGGTAATTACAATCATGACAATGAGATATGGTTGTCTAAAGTACGCTTATTAAACATTTGTCATATATAAATCACTAGAAGCACTTTGAAGAAAGAACTGTCAAATAAAAATAGTCCAAAACCTAATGAATCAACTGTTCTTTCAGCCACATGAGAAGTTCTACTTCCTGGGAATATGGAGGTGTAGAACATGATCTCTGATCTCTAAAAGTTCAGGTGCTGTTTCTAGGAAGTAGGGACAAGAGTGGGACAGTCAAGGGAAATCATGGTACCTCGTGTCTGGAACTAGGGGTGCACAGAAAGAGGGTGGACGAATGGAGCCTGGGGATGAAAACTGTCCTATGAAACATGACACAGGAAATCCTAGTGCTGCTTCTTTATGTGACAGCGTGGAGATGCTACCCTAGGAGGGGCACAGAAGGCACTCAAGCATCAAGGTCCTGATGGCCAGGGATCCTTCGCACAATGTGAAGATTCACTGGGCAGGACCAGAGACACTGCGGAGGGCTGCAGGCCCTGCCGCCCATGTGGCAGAACCACTAAGCTGCCACCAACTTACCTGGCTCAACTTGCTGATCATGCATTTGTCTCAGCACTGCCGCAGTGCTGGGATACAGCACCTGACACCCGCAGCTGAAAAGGGAAGAGGTTTATCTGGGTCCCGGTCTGTGCAGACCTCACTCCACAGCCAGCCGGATCCAAGGCAGGGTGGGCAACAGAGAGTGAGGCAGAGGACAATGCTCTTGGTGCTGCTCCTCTCTCAGGAAACAGACAGGAGTCAAGGGAGGCAAAAGGGAGACAGAGCCCTGCAGGCTGCGCCACAGGGAGCCACTTCATACAACAGCTTCACCTCCAATGCCAGCCAGCAACCGCAAGTGACCACGCCACTGAAGAGTGAGATGCTGGGTGAGCCAGTCCCCTGGCAGCAGCACAGGAGATTGTGGGGACAGGGCATCTAAATGTAAACCCTAACAGTGCTACTTCCGGCTTCATCTGGGGCCTGCCCCAGGCTCCATCCATCCATCCTCCTTCTATGCACCCCTAGTTCCAGACATGAGGTGCTACACTTGCCCCTGACTTCCCCACTCCTGTCCTTACTTCCTAGAAATGGCTCCTGAACTTTTAAAGATCAGAGATCATGTTCTATACCTCCATATTCCCAGGAAGTAGAACTTCTCATGTGGCTGAAAGAATGGCTGAATGATGAGTGAATAAACAAATGAAATAGATATGTATCTACTAATGGACCTGCATCTACTCTGTTGTTCCAGAGATGGAACTGCAGTTCCAGTGTTGGAAATGGCAGATGACTGGCAGCTTAACATTAAACAGAGGGCCAGCAAGCTAGCTCAGCAGACTAAGCACCTGCTTAGGTAAGTGCAGGGACTGAGGATCAATCCCCAGCACCACATGCCATGCCAGCCCTGCCCTTGGGCACACTGAGCTGTCCACTGAGTCCAAGAGCAGTGGCGCTTGCCTGTAATCCCAGCCCTGGGGAGGCTGAAAACAGGAGGATTACTATGAGTCCAAACTGCATAGTGAAACCCTGTACTAAATACACAAAAAATAAATAAATAAGAATTAAACAAAAAATATTCATCCCCAAGTTATTGGGGTTTCCTCAGACTAGCCTGAGGAGAAATATGGAAGCCAAAGACACCAAGACATGGGAGCTGAGAGGCGTGCTTTTTATCAGAGGCTGGTGTGATGTGCCCTGTAGACCTCTAAATTTTAGGGTTCCTGTTTTTTGTGTGTGCGTGTGAAAATCGTAAGCTGTGTACAGACTCAAGAAATTATGAACGTAATAGGGAAACTACTACCTAAGCCTGTGTCCCAGAGCGATCAAGCAGATCAGGAACTCGGATGATTTCTTAGCTCTTATTGGCCAGGCTGCTGGTCCAGCCCAAGTACCTACCTGAGAAGCCCTGACTTTCCCCGCACAGAGCGTGCGTCCTGTGCTCCTAAGGTTCCAGAGTTCTTTTCCTCTTTTTCCCCTCCCTTCCTTACTTTCTTCTCTCTGCCCTCTTCCCCCTTTCTCTTTCTCCTTTAAAAAAGTATTTTACTGGTTTAATGTGTTGAAACTCAGTTCACACACAGAACAGGAATAGCAGTTATAGCTCCTAGTCAGCACAGTCGTACGGCCACATCCATATCAAGAAACAGAACACTCAGCACCCCACAAGACCCACGTTCCTCTCCTTTCAACCATTGCCCTCTCCACAGAGGAACTATTTTCCTGACTATTAACAATAGGGTTTCCTCTGCCTATGTTTGTACCCTGTAGAATCACCAGCATAGAATACAGCCCCAAAGGCCCACAGTGATCTGGCTCCTGACACCCGTGCTGTTCCATAGTCCACTGCCACGTCATGTCACAACTGGCCTGTGACCTGTCCAACGTAGAATGAGTGGTGGCCATCTCATCCCGGTGTTTTTAATCAGTGCGTGCTTGGAGTATAAAATGTCTGCATTCCTTGTGGGGCCGACGCACAGGTGGGAGTGCCACACCTTACGTCCCTCTGTCATACCGTCCTCATCCCCACCTCGCCCTCCTTTCTCTCACCATCCTTTTTCCATCTGAGAAAACCCACTTCCTGCTTTCTTTTCAAGGCTCCTCTCACTCTTTCTCTTGGCTCACATGGGAGAAGTCGGATGCTCTCCTAGGACACTGAGGAGGCTGGTAGAGAGACTCAGGCAGCAAGGAGCTGCAGCCTCCTGCCACAGCCATGTTCCTGAGCCATGCAGGGGCCTGCAGCTCATGCTAGCACTCCAACCTCAAATTCGTGAGAATGTCTGGCTGAACGACATGAATTCCTCACCCACAGAAACTATGAGATAAGTCATCTCTTATTTTAAGTCATTAAGTTCTGGGATAATTTATTATATATCAGATAACTGAGCCTGAATCATTTATCTCTCATTTTGTTCCATTAGCATTATACCTGGGAGAGACAGCCATACCTTGTGAGAGTTGCTGATTGCTCTTTTCATTGCTGAGAAGTATTTCCTTACATGAATATAGCTTTTTATTTTTATTTATTTATTTGTTCTTGCAGAACTGGGGATTGAACTCAGGCCCTTGCGCTTGCCAGGGAAGTGCTTATTCCATTGAGCCATCTCCCTGGCCCCCAAATATAGCTTTTAAATTTCTTTCTTTCTTTCTTTCTGAGGGAAGGGCTGACATGGCATGTAGTGCCAGGGATTGAACTGCGGTCCCCTGCACCTGCCTAAGCTTGCCTAAGCAGGCACTTTAGGCCACTGAGCTATTTCACAAGCTCCTTTTTGTCTTTTTGAGACAGGTTTCAATATGCAATTCAGCCTGACCTTGAACTCACAGGGCCCTTCCTGCCTCAGCCTCCCCAGTGCCCCAGAGCTGGGATTACAGGTGTGTACCACCACAACCAGCAATTTACCCATTCTAAACCTTTCTACATTGTTGGTTCGAGTGACAGAACCACTATGGAAATCAGAATGGAGAGTCCTCAAAAAACCAAAACTAAAGCATTCAACTCTGACCCCATTGTTCACCTTCTAAGTATATTCCTGGAAGAGTTAAAACCATCATATTACAATGATGCCTGCACATTCATGCTGCACAGCTCATAGTCTTGGGAGTGGCCTAGGACCAGCCAGATGGCTCAGAGGACTAAAGCACCTGCTTCAGCAGAATGCAGGGGCCAGGGTTCCATCCCTGGGACACAGAGACAGCACCTGGGACTGGGCATGGTGGTGTGTGCCTGTAATCCCAGTACTTGGGAGGCTGAAAACAGGAGGATCACTAAGAGTCCGTTCTATGTAGTGAGACCCTGAACACCTTGTAGACCCTCTACCAATCACATAAAGTATATAGAAAGAAAAAAGTGGCTTATGTGTCCTTCAGCAGTTGAATGGCTCAGGAGAATGTGGCATTTATACACAATGGAGTACTACTCTGTCAGAAAGAAGGATAAGGGCCAGGGAGATGGTTCAGTGGAATAATACTTCCCTGGCAAGTGCAAGGGCCTGAGTTTAATCCTTGGTTCTGCCAAAAAAAAAAAAAAAGAAAAGAAAAAAAAAAAAAGAAAGAAGGATAAATGTGAGAAATTTGTAGGAAAATGGATGCACCTTGAGACAAAAATGCTAAGTGAGGTTAACCAGACACACAAGCTTAAACACTGCATGGCTTCTCTTATCTCTTGCTTATTCTTCTCTCATTACTGGCACAAAATCCCTGAAACCCAAAATGAAGGGAGGAAAGGTTTATTTGGCTCATAGCTAGTGGAGGTTTCAATCCCTGCTCAGCTGGCTCCAAGGCAGAGTGGCACATGGCAGAGGTTTATGGTGATGGAAAACAACGAAGAGCAGAGGAAGGAGCATAGCCGTGGCAGCTACCACACCTCTCTCCCTCCCTTTTACCATATGCAGATCACCCAGCCTGAGCCAGGTACAGCACTCGCACCCATAATCCCAGCCCTGGACCATGAATGAATTAACCATAAGCTAAAAGTTGCCCCAATGACGGTGTGCGGCTCTCAGGAGACAACTAGACATAAACTGTAACATCTTGTATAAATAATTTAAAGAGCAACAGATAAGAACAAGCAGAGAAAGTAAGAAGACTCCAGATGTGTTCTGCACATGCACCTGTTCCCCATGGTGAGTATAGTCATTATGTATGCAAATGTGTACTGATCAAAATAAACATAAAATTGGGGCTGGGCCTGCATTCAATCCCCAGTCCTGCTCAAAATAAAAATAAAAATAAACAAATAAACATAAAAGATAAAAATAAATTCCTCCTCCCGCCATTGCTGGGGCTCATGTAGTGCCTGACCTGAGGGGGCTGAAATGCTGTCATGCAGACGTGTGGGAGCACAGATTCATGCCACTGGGCTCTGCTTGAACGTGAAGCTTCTGGATCCTGGGTTTGCATATGGCCTGAGCGGATGCTAGCATCTTTCTCCAGTGACTGTTCATTCACATCTCCTTCAGCACACGCAAAAGTGCTTCACTTTTCACCAGTACTTGCCTTTTTCATCCTTTTAATTATAACTACTTTTGTAGACCCAAGCTAACTCTGAAAGAAAAGGATCAAATAGGGAACATCAAACAGGAAAGAACCAGACATACCTGTCATCCTTCAAATTGCCCAAGGCTGCTGCGATCCCACTTTCCTTCGAGGCCACAGCTTTTATGTGAATTGCACCACTTACCCTCACTGTGATCCTGCTCAGCAGAATTAGTGTGTCAGAGCCAGTCCTCACCATGCCCCTTCTGCAGAGAAGGTCCTTCCCCTCGTACACACTGTTATGTCCTGGGAGAAAGACGAACAGAAAGGGAGATAGATTCAATTTAGGGTATATTGATGTCAGAGCTATGGAAAAGAGGTAAAGGATGAAAATTCTAGGATTAAGAACCCATGACAGCTACACACAGTGTGCATAACTATTCTCCCAGCTACTTGGCTGGCCGAGGATGTCTTGGGTAACTCAGGGACTCTCGTTTAATAATAATAATAATAATAACAACAACAATAAAGGGCTTGGGATGTAGCTCAGGGGTAGAGCCCCCCATCATACATCTCCAGTACTAGGGGAGGGGGATGAAACTGCAGCCCTGTTACTCTGAGCTTAACGCCCTGAGCCAGGCCAAATCCTGGCAGAAATGAGCCCTGAGTCACCTTCTCACTCCCCCATGGAGCTGCTCACGCCAACACTTGGCTGCTCGCTGACAGCTGTTCTTGCTTGGCCAAGTGAGAGGTTGCTACCTCCATGTACTTGCTTCATCAATAAATACTTAATGGGCTTCTACTGAGTGCTGACCTCCAGGTGAAGAGGTTGCAGAGACATTCAGGTACCACACACACAGGGACAATGCCAAACCCACACACAGGCTGCAGTGTGCGGCCGGCCACCCAAGCTACCTGCCAGGACCTGTGCCAAAGAACACAAGCGCAGCAGTGTGGGGTAGGATGAGCTTGGGGTTCTCCCAAATAAACTAAAAGGGATTGAACTCAGGCCGTTGCGCTTGCCAGGGAAGCGCTTATTCCACTGAGCCATCTCTCTGGCCCCTTCAAATAAACTAAAAGGGAAATGATTTTTTGATTACATAAGAAGTGCCCGACCCATCAACACAGCACCAACTTCCTTACCAGTAAGCACAAGTTGTAGCTCTGCTTGCTCTGTGACATCACAGGGAGGGGTACTCACACCACTTCAGGTACTTTTGCCCTATATTTGCAAATGGAGCATTTGGGATTGTCCACTAAGCAGCCCGATTTGAGCTGGAATAGCCCATGGTGTTCATGGTACCACACAGAAAACCTATGTTCCTACAAAGCAAAATAGACTTTCCAACTTAGAGAGCTTGAAAGCTGTGACAGTCCTCCCATCCAAGAGACTAAACATAAAATTCACTCTGTGGTGGCTGCAACACAGAGGGGGACCACCAGAGAGAGGCAGAGGGGAAGACCAAGCTGGCAGGGATGCTACTGCAAGACAGAAGCACTCCCCTGCCCACTAGCACAGTGGGTGTGGATCCTGTTCTCTAGAAATCCTGGAATTACAGACAGCACACGTGGGAGATTGTCTGCAATATTTAGAGGAGTTCTAAGACCTCAACAGAATGATCAACAAAGGTGTACAGCTGGGAGATAGCTCAGTAGAGTAAGCACTTGCCTGGCAAGTGTAGGGTCCTGAGTTCAATCCCTGGTACCACAAAAAAAAAAAAAAAAAAAAAAAACAGAGATGTAAAGAACTTGGGTGAGTGGCCATACCTGGGAAAAATGAAATATCTACATCATGCAGCATGCAAGAAGTGATTGTGCTTCTTCAGATTTATTATTACCCTAGCAGAATTCTGTACACAGTTTGTCCTTAAAGGATGTTAAATTCTAATGTGTAGCTTGGCCCTCTGGAGAGTAGTACTTACATAATCAGGATGATGTGGGCGCAGTTTGTTGGTTGTGCTAATTTTCTGTTGTTGCACAACAGATGACCTCAAACTTAGTTACTTACAATAACACCCATCTACTGGCTCAGAGCCTGTAAGTCAGAAACCCAGCACAGCTGACTGATGGGGTTCTCTGCTGAGGATCTTTTTTATTATTATTATTATTATTTTTTTTTTTTTTTTTTGCGGAACCAGGGATTGAACTCAGGCCCTTTCACTTGCCAGGAAAGTGCTTATTCCACTGAGCCATCTCCCTGGCCCCTCTGCTGAGGATCTTGCCAGGCTGATATCGAGATGGGCTGTGCTGCCTTCCCTTCGGGAAGCTCCATGGAAGAGCCTTCTACATGCTCATTCTTCCTGCCCACTGGTTGTGGCTGTGTGAGTGATGTTCCCATTTGCTTGATGTTTGTCTTCTGGGAGCTGCTTTCAGCTCACACAGGTCACCTGCTCTCTTCGCAGCATGAACCCATCCTTCAACAGTGGCATAGCCAGTCCTCCTAATGCTTGGGATCTTTCTGACCTCCCTGGGTTAGCCTGACCCAGATCTAAAAGACTACTATAATTAAGTTACTCCCACGGAGCTAGTCTCCCAGCCTTAAAGGTAGCTGCCTTATGACCACAATTATATCCTCAAAATACCTTTATTGCAACATTTAGATTACTATTTAGGAGTTGTGTATGTACCATGGCAGGGAATTTGAGGGATCATCTTAGATATTTTTTTTTCTAACTCAGTGGTTTTCAGTTTGAAAATCCACCTTAGATTCTAAGCCAGTAGTTCTCAACTGGTATGAGGTTTTATTATTTTAAAAGAAAATATTTTTTTTAAATGTTAAAAATGGGACCAGGGAGATAGTTCAGTGGCATAAAGTGCCTATCTGGCAAGTGCAAAGTCCAGAGTTTGATCCCCAGTACTACCAAAAATAACTAAAATAAAAATGATACATAATTTCAAAACAAGATAAGAAATCAACAACGGTTGTTATATTGCATATTGTTATCTTCCAACTAGTTCACATGATCAGATGTAGACATGCAAACCTGTTCGAAAAAATTAAGCAGTAGCTGTTCCTTTTAATAAACCAATAGAAATAGTACAATTATCTTAGCTATCTTGTGTGTATTTTCCCCTTTCTTCTTTCTTTCCCCTTTTCCCCTATCTCAGTTCTGTCCTTTTGAACAGTTTATTTCCCTTTCACAGTATCTATGGTACCTTTCAGATTTTATTTACTCTTTCAGCTTCTTACACTTAGGGAGACTATTTGATATTTACACTCATGGGTCTGATTTATTTCACTTATGAGTATGGTCTCTAGTTTCATCCATTTACTTATAAAAGCCTCAAGTTTATCATTCTTCATAGCTAAGTAATAGCCCATTGTATAAAAATACCACATCTTTTTTATCCATTCCTCATTTGATGGGTATTCGGGTTATATCCAATATTTAGCTATGACAAATTGTGCTGCTATAAATATGGGTGTGCATAAATCACTTTGGTTTTCAGTTCTTCTGGCAAAATACCCAAAAGGAGGATAGCTGGGTTCTATGGAACCTCCAATCCTAGCTTTTGAGGAATCTCTGCAGTAGATTTCCACATTGGTGGTACTAATCCACACACTCAGCAGCAGTGCAGAAGGTTCCTTTTTTTTTTTTTTTTTTGCCACAGCCCCTCCAGTATTTGTTATTGGCTAATTTTTTTCTTTCTTCCTTCCTTCCTTCCTTCCTTCCTTCCTTCCTTCCTTCCTTCCTTTCTTTCTTTCTTTCTTTCTTTCTTTCTTTCTTTCTTTCTTTCTTTCAACAGGATCTCTGTTATGCAGTATGCAGTTCTGGCCAGCCTTGTGCTCACTTTTGTACCCCCAGGCTGGTCTCAAACTCAAGTGCTGAGATTACAGGCGTGCCCAAGGCTGGGTTCTGCTGATTTCTCGATGATAGCTGTTCTTTCTGGGATGAAATAGACTCTCAGTGCTGTTTTAATTTGCATTTTTTGAATGACAAATAATATTGAACATTCTTTCATGTATTTATTTGCCATTTGGTACTTCTTCTGAGGAGTATGTACTCCTCTCAAATGACCATTTTTAAGTTAGGTATTTGAATTTTGAGGGCCAAAGTTTTAATAATTCTTTATATGTTCAAAGATAGAAATGGTAGGCCAAGGAGATAACTCAGCAGCACAGCACCTGCCTGGCAAGCACAAGATCCTGAGTCCAGTTCCCAGTACCTAAAAAAAAAAGATAGAAGTCCATTTTCTGAGGGACAGTTGGCTAAATTTTCCCCCTAATTTGTGAGTTTTCTTCTTACTCTGTTGGTGATTTCTTTTTTTTTTTTTTTTTTTTTTTTTGAGACAGGGTCTCACTATGCAGCTCAGGCTGACCTTAAGCTCACTTTGTAGCTCAGACTGGTCTCAAACTCACAACAATCCTCCTGCCTCAGCCTCCTGAGTGCTGGGATGACAAGCATGCGCCACCACACCCGGCCCTGGTGATTTCTTTTGATGTGCAAAAGAGTGAGGTAACTTTGACAGCTCCACACCCACATAATTCCAGAGACGTTTAGTTGTCATCTCACAGTCAAGGCCAGAGGAACTGCAAGCCCACTACAGTATAACAGACAGTTCCCACAACAAAGAATTGTCCAACTCAAGATCTCAGCAGTACAAAGCCAAGAAACTCCACCTTAAACACAACATGAAGACAATGTTTTTTTTTGTTTGTTTTGGCGGAACTGGGGATTAAACTCAAGCCCTTGTGCTTGCCATGCAAGTGCTTATTCTACTGAGCTATCTCCCCCGCCCCTATGAAGACAATTATTAAAGAGTTATAGTTATCAACTTCAGCAATGGAAAGGTTTAAGGTGTAACAGACGCGACAGAAAGTAGAAGATGGATGGGAAAAAGCAAAGAAAGGAGGCCAGCTGAATCTTACATAAGGAGATAGCTACAATGGGAGAAAGTGGAAATACATATTGTCATGAAACTAGAAAGCTCTAGGAGAAGAAGGGACAAGAGAAAAGAAGTAGAGAGTAATAAAGAGGCCTTAGGTATTATCTAAAACTGATAAATAAGAGCTAACTAAGTTTTTCACTTGAAATTGTGGGTGTGACCATGACAAGAACTAAAACTTTCAAAGAAAAATCCTAAAGATTGTCAAAAAGTAAAATTGTGGGGCCAAGGAGCAGCAGCACTTACACACCTGCCTAGGAAGCATAAGGTCCTGAGTTTGATCCCTGGACCCCCCCCACAAAAAAAAGGAAGTAAAGTTGTAAGGAAAATAGGATGGGAGTATATTATGCTTTGTTATAAATTCTAACATATATATATATATATATATATATATATATATATATATATATTTTTTTTTTTTTTTTTTTTTTTTTTTTTTTTTTTTGTACCAGGGATCAAACTCAGGACCTTGTACTTACCAGGCAGGAACTTATGCCACTGAGCTATTGTAGTGATATGAGTCAGAAGCTTACCTTCCAGAGGGAGCAAGGAACAAAGAACAGAGCCTAAGAAAACTGGCCCTTCATAATTCCAGCAAACTGGAAACAAAATAACAGATTCCTGGAGGCAGCGCCCTGTCTGCTCTTTCGCCTGTGAAGTTATCAAACAGCAATATGCAAACTTAGAGTTTGACAAATGCCAAAAGGAGATGTAAATAGCAGCTTGCTTATACAAACTTAGTTATGCACATTCCTTAGCCTGTTTGTAGCCCTCAATAAATGTGTGAAATTTCGGGGGCGGACTCACCCCGTGAGATTGGGTTTGGGAGCCCTCTGGGTTTATTAGTCCGGGGTTCTCATTGTTTCTTTTGGATCTGACTGATAACATACAACAAGCTATATTCCTGCCCCTAAAGTACAATTTTAATAAAATGTAATATATATATATATATATATATATATATATATATATATATAATTTTTATTAGATTTTTTAAAATGTATTTAGTCCAGGGCCTACAGGGTCTCACCACACAGATCTGCCTTGTAGTGATTCTCCTGTCTTCAGCCTTCCAAGCCACAGGATGACAGGCGTGTCACCACACCCAGTCTGTCTTATCATGCCCTGCAGGCGGAGCTGGCACAGCATGCTGGGGTTCAAACCCCAGTTCCTGCATCTGCTTAAGCAGGCATTTTAATCTGCTGAGCTATCTGGCTAGCCCTAGTAAAAATATTTTTAAAAAGAAAACGATTTAAATTGAGTGATATTACCTAGCACAGCAACCCATCCATAGTACTTTCAACACAAAGTATAGTAATAGCAGCACAGCAGTTTTTACTCAGCACATGCAGCCTTTGAGATGAAGTCTCTTTAAAAAAAAAAAGAGAGAGAGAGATGAAGTCTCCTTAAGAATCTGGTCTCTTAGGCCAGAGATCCTCAGAGTAGCATTGAAGTAAGATCAGGCTTCCACTGCTAAAACAACTGGAGACACACAAATTCAACAACAGATCTATTTCAGCTTAGTTTGGAGGTTTCAGTCCATGGTCAGTGACGGATTGCTCCCCGGCTGATAGCAAGGGCCTGAGTAGGGTGGAAGTCTGGCCAGCAGCTGCTTGCTTCACCGTGGGTAAGCAAAGCAAGGGAGGAAGAGGCCAGTGTCTAACAGTCCCTTGACCCGCTCCTAAGCGCCCTTCCATTAGGGCACCACTGAATGTTTCATCACGAGCCTTCAACACATGGCAACTTATCCAGCCCAAAGAGATCAGTTTTTAAAATGTATCATATGAACCAATGTCATTCATTGTAAACAGCAGCCAGGGAGATAGCACACTGTCATAAGCTCCTGCATGGGAAGCACAAGGTCCTGAGTTCAATTCCTGGTACCAAAAAAATCTCTATCTCTAGCTAGCTATAGATATAGATATAGATACCCAAAAATTATGTAGAAGCGTGTATCTGGACTTGAAAATAATTTAAATTTGAAGCCAGGTGTGGTGGCACATGCCTGCAATCCCAGCACTCATGAGGCTGAGGCAAGGGGATTGTTGTGAGTTTGAGACCAGCCTGTGCTACAAAATGAGCTTAAGGCCAGCCTGAACTGCATAGTGAGACCCTGTCTCAAAAAGACAAAATAATAATAATAATAATAATAACAACAATAATTATTATTTAGATTTGAATTGTTAATTTAAATAATTGGTTGAAAGGGTTAGAGATCACTGTTTTTATTTTAATTGTAAATGTTGGTTGATTTAAAATTTGTGACATGAGTCGGGAGATAACTCAGCGGTCTAAGCACCTGTCTGGCAAGCTCAAGGATCCAGGGTCTGTCTCGGGTACCACATGCCGCGCTGGCCCCGCCCCCAGGGCACGCTGAGCTGGCCACCGAGTCCAGGCATAGTGGCTCACTCCTGTAATCCCAGTGACAGGGAGGGTGAGACAGGAGGATCACTGTGAGTCCGAGTTGCCTAGCGAGACCCTATACCAAATGCATAAATAGAAAATTTTTTAAAAGATAAAGCCGTGATATGTTTTAAGTTACTTTCATGTACTTTATTACTTTCTTTCTCTTAGCGCTGCTTTCTTTAGCTTTCATAACTTGCACTGGGATGACACCGGATGATCATAGTACAGAATTAAAAAGGAATGCTTCGGATCTGTTTTCCTCAGGCTCACTCGTGTTACCGTGTTATCATGCCAAAACCATGAGAAGGCAAGCGAAAGAAAGCTGTATTTTTTTTATAAAGTCTATTAATTGGTTCAAAGGAGGAGCTTGGTGAGCCCAGTTTTGCAATCCAAAGACTGCAGTCACGGCTTCTTCCGCTGCCTCACACAGCAGGTCCATGCTCTACCTCTGCAGTCAGCTGCTGGCAGGCCCTGCAGCTCAGAGCTAACCCTTAGCAGGAAGCACCCAGCTCCGAGGGCCCAGCCTGACCCTCTCCCTTGCACGCATGCTGGCTCCACAGATCCAGCCGCTCTCTTCTCCCAACACCCACCTCCGCCCGAATGAGGCAGATTTCACGGGGCCTGCGCCCGCCCTACCAGGCCCCGAACACATGCCCACCCTTGGGTCAAGGCACCTGCACAGCAGAGGGCAGCAGAAACCAGCTATTTGCCCTCCCGGGAGCTCACGGCCCTACCTGCACCCATTGCATTAATCCCGCATAGAGCCCTGCCCATCGGAGGCTTCAGCTGTCCTCTGAGTTACTCCAAGAGGTCCTGCCTGAGCCCCGCAGTCTGTGGGCTGCATTCTTTACCCAAAAGAGGGCAGTGAAAACTGGGAAGAGCTGGGAAAGGTGTGATGATTGATACACTGCCAATTTGGGAAGGTGAGAAGTTTTACTAAGTGTCTGGGAGGGCACCCGGCCTGAACATTCAGGGCATGCCTGCATGGGGAGGGTCCAGATGGTGTGAGGGCTACCCAGCCCTGGGGAAAATGGCCAGCCTGCTTGAGCACAAGGGAGGGAAAGAGGCTCACTCTGCGCTCCCCACTTTGCTCGGCTGCTTTAGCTGTCCGCTGCCACCTTGTACTGCCCCGACCCCGGCCCCACGGCCACGGGGCCTTGGAGTCTGCTGACTACAGACTGAAACGTCCAGACCAAACGTCAGCTAAATAAACCTCTCCTTCCTTAACCTGGGGTGCTGGTGTTTTGTCTCAGCAAAGGAAGAAAAGCTGGTAGGAGGGATGTCTCTGCCTTTTACTGTGAGAACTTGGACGAGACATTTAACCTGCACGAACCTCCAGTTTCCTCATTTATAAATTGGAAACAATAGAAAAACTTGCAGAATTCTTGATCAGAATTAAAAAACCACAGGTTACACTGAAGTCAAGGAAGCCCCAGAGGCCAAGCCCTGTTCAGTGAAGCTCTAGCCTACACGAGGCCGACCATGTCTGCGTGTCCTCAAGTCATCCTGGCAGCACCGTGCCTGGGCCTGGCTGGCAGGACAGCCCAGGGCACTTTACATCCAACAACGAGGCTCCTACAGATGAATACTGGGCTATAAATACAGTCTGGAAGCTTTTGTGATGATAAACTAAGGCAAAGGAGGCATGACCCAAAGAGAGTCAGTGCAGCATGTGGGCAAAGGGCACTAGGAGCACAGATTTTTCAATTTCTTATGTGGAAAGAGCGTAAAGCTACCCACACAGGGCTAACCTCTGCACACCCAATTCTAGCACTGAGGCAGATTCTTTTCCAGCATTGTAATTTATTGAACAACAGCTGTATGTTCAAGCTAGGTATTTTAAAGTGCTATGGAAAAACAAACTCTAATGTCTGTGAATGCTGGATAAAATACAAAGAAGGAAATTTGTACCAAGAATTGAAAGTCTGAACTCAATCGCAAATAGCCAGATGAACCCAGAATTTGAAACAGGTTTTTTAAAAAGTCCACATCATGGAAGAAGAAATAAGCAGAGGGATGCCATTAGATTGAAAGGTACTAAAAAAAAATGTAGTAGTTGGGGTAGTGATATAGGTTGGAGGGAGAGAAAGAGAGAAGAGAGGAAGGAAGGGAAGAGGAGGAGAGAAGAGATAGTGAAAAGAAGGGGAGGAGAAAAAAGAGGAGGAGGAGGGAGAAGAAGAGGCAAAGAAGGGGAAGGGGAAGAAAACAGAAAAGCCAAGTGGCTCTCTGGATGACAGCCAAGGCACAGGCAGTTCGGCCACAGTGCAGAGCAGTCTCCCTAATGATCTGGCCAGAGCCTGAAGAGGTGCAGAGTAACCCAAAGGGAATGAAATGAGTACGCACTCTTGGAAGTACAAAAGAAGGGTGAGTTTGTGAACCAGGAGCTGACAGTCAGCCTCTGAGAGATAACCAACAAAGAATCTTGAAGATCTGCTGACAGCCTTCTTGAGGATGCTCAAAATGTCCAAACCACATTTATCCCTCATTGCACATGGACAGGTAGATTAAGTATAAAATTTTAGAAAAATGGACTCACAGTCAATTATGATTTTATTTTTTGTTTAGTTTTTTATTTTTTGTACTTAGCATAGAGTCTACAGGGTCTCACGACATAGAGCAGACTTGTAGTGATTCTCCTATTTTCAGCCTCCAGAGCACTGGGATTACAGACTTGTGCCACCACACCCAGTCTCAATCACTGTTTCAGTGCCCCCCAGGGGTGGGGCCAGCATGGCATACCAGGTATTGAACCCCAGCCACCGCGTTCTGCCTAAGCAGGTGCTTTAGTCCACTGAGCTATCTGGCCAGCCCTGTTCATTTATTTTGAAGACAGGTCCTCACTATACAATCCAAGTTGACCTCAAACTCAGGGCAATCTCCCTACTTCAGCCTCCTAAGTGCTGGGATTATAGGGCTGTGCCATAACACCCATCTTAATGAAAATTTATACTTTTATTTCTTTCTAATTAATTTATTGGTACAATTTAGACACATAATGATCACATTCTTCGTAGGGAATTTGTACTTACATACAATTTACCTTGGTTACTCTTTTTTTCCCATTTCTCTCCCCTTCCCTCAACCTTTTCTCCTCTCCTAACTTACAAACCTTTGTTTCCATTTTATCCCTCTCACTTTTTCTTTTCCCTTTCCTTTCCTCCTACCCCTTCCCTATTTTTCCTTCTTTTGAACAATTTCTTCCTATTTTACAGTATCTTTAATACATTTCAGTCCTTATTTACACTTTCAGTTTCTCACACCAGAGAGACAACTTGATATTCACACATGTCTGATTCATTTCACTGAAGCGTATGACATCAAGGCCCATTATTTATCCAGCAATAGCTCCAGTCTGTCCTCTGTGGCCAAGTAGCACTCCACTGGATAGAAAACCCCACATCTTCTTTATCCATTCATCAATTGGTGGGCATTTGGGCTTCTTCCAAGATCAGCTATTAGAAACTGTGTTGCTACAAACATGGGTGTGCATCTGTCACTATGGTGTGCTGCTCTTAATTCCTTCAGGAAGGTACCAAGAGGGGAATAGCTGCATCAAGTGTAGCCCTAGGTTTCTGTGGCATCTCCATGTCAAGAGCAGCTGACCTGGTCACACGTACAGCAAGAGCTTGGAGTGTCTGAGCAAATTGTCAGCATGAGGAGAACTCAAAGAGGTTTCAGTCGCCATCGAGCTGCCACCAGCATAAACAGATGTGCCTGATGGTTGGGTAAATAAATGCCTGAAGTTCTTCTCTCCAACACAAGAGTGAGCTCCTCCTCTCCAGCTTCTCTATTTGTCATTTCTTCACCTTCTTGCTGCCTTTCCTGGTCCCCCTGCCCAAGCCACACTGACTGTGGCATCTCCACTCTGATTTCCACAGTGGTTGCACCAGTCTGCACTCCTACCCACCAAGAAGGGATCCTTTTAGCCCATAGCCCCATCAACACTTGTTATTGGTTGACTTCTTGATGATAGCTACAAAGAGCCCTTCCCAGTCTTCATTGTGGTCAGAGAAGTTTTATTTGTATTTCCACAGAAAAGTTACCAAAATTCTAGTGAGTTCATTCCAATCTCCCACTTCCGGTGCAAGCCATGGCCATAGTAAAGATACTGAGGCATCTTTGTAGTTGTGGAGAGCCAAGGGGTCCTAAGTCCAGTTGAGCTAATGGCTATCTGGAACAAAGGCCTCAACCTAGAGCTGAACCCATGTTGCATTTGTTTGTGAAGAAGGGAGTTTCTTGAGGATAAGTAATGTGAAAATGGTGGGTAATATGTGGGCACTATGAGCTGGGCTTGTGGGAGGCATGGAATCACTGCACCACATCCAGAGAGAAAGCTATGCAGGAGGAGTGATCTGCCTGACATAGCTGAGGCAGTACCTGATTTTTGGTGTCTGTGCTTCAGCTCTGATATGTAATCTTCTATGGCCCTGGGAAGTCATTGCCTTTTTTTTTTTTTTTTTTTTTTGTGGTACCAGGGATTGAACTCAGGACCCTGTGCTTGCAGGGCTCAAGCACTTATTGAGCTATCTCCCTGGGTCTGTCATTGCCTCTTATCTCAAGGCTCAAGCCTAACAGTGTGGGGCATGGCCCTCCCTCCATCCTGGCTCGCACACCTTTTTTTGGGAGCTACAGGAGTGGGTGACACTAGGCAAGTGGCAACAGTGCCCTGTCTCCTTGCTTGAAAGACACACCTCAGCACCTCAGCTGGGCCAATGTGCATTGCCTAAAACCAACTGAAAGGGTAAGGGAAGGGCCCAGCCTGCTCTGCACACACCAATACAAAGAAATAGGGCCAGGTTTAGCCAAAATGGAGATAACTGCTCTTCCTTCAAGAAGAATTGCACAGGTGGTCCTCCATACATAGCCATTCTTTCTGGAGTGAGATGGAATTTCAGTATTCTTTTAATTTCTATCTCCTGAATTCCCAATGATGTTGAACATTTTTCATATGTTTATTTGCTGCTTTTACTTTTTCATTTGATAAGTGGGTTCATCTGAGATACTTGTTTTTGGACTGAGTCTTTAATTGCACTGAGCAATTTGGAATTTATCACTAATATACAGCTATGATTAGCCAATGGGAAAAAGATTCTCCAGAAATTTAACTTTTCTCAGAGGGTAAGCCACATAAAAAACTTCATTGAAAAACACAGGACCTGAAAGATGTCCTCACTTTTCCCTGGCCACAGCCCTTCCTTGCCTCAAATTGTTACAGGAAACACTGATTCTGAAAGAAGCAGACTGATAAAACAATATAAGTATGCAGAGGCCAAGACAAAATGCTGCCAAATTTAAAAGAACTTCCATAGTGTGCTTTTTTGAAAGACTATGTAGAAACTACAGAAAAATGATAGTTGGACATAAACATGCAGAAGTGAGAAGGAAGTCAGATAGGCTGGATGCTCCTTACAGTAATATTTAATTCTCACCTGTTGAGGGAATTTGTAGTATTTACAAGTCAAAAGAATAATTTGATGCAGGCAACCAGGTCATGGCAAAACTGGCTGCCAATTACAAGATCCTGGACAGCAGACATAGAATGGCTCCCAGAGTCCTGCACAGGCTTCTCCTGAGAACTCCAGCAGGTTTTCAATGCAGTGGTCTGAAGGTCAGAACCAGGCATGGCCTCTCAGGACCAGTAGGTAGAGGTCCTCAAGATTTAGTCTAATAGAGACATGCCAACAAGGGCTAAGGGCGGGGTACAGCTCAGTGTCAAAGGGCCTGCCTGGAAGTGCAAGGTTCTGAGTTCCCAATACAAAAAAAAAAAAAAAAAGCTTGCTACTGGGGCTTTCCCCATAACAGCCCACTGTCTCATAGTACACTTTTACCTTTTCAGATGAACTTTACCACTGTTTTGTTTGTTTGTTTGGATCAATTATTTGAGACAAGGCCCTGAAATGTAACTCCAGGAGTGGCAAGCAACCAGAACCTTGTAATGTTTATCTCACACGTCGCTTTCACAAGGACCTGCCAAGGACAAATGACCAGATGCTGTAGTCACCCCACTTTCCTTCCAGACGGCTACTTAGAAGAATGCATTTATTTCAAATGCCAACTAACCAATATAAATATATTAAATAGCTGTATCTTTGAGTCTACATATGGTATAAATTAGAAAAAAAAAGTTTACAGCATTTATCACGCAAGCATCATTTCCAAACAGGATTTATTTAAATGTTAGCTGCTCTACAATTTAAGAATAACAATACAGTTAAAATTATTCAGGGCAGGAGTATCATGTATGCACCTTGTGAAACAGAAAGCCAATATGAAAACAATGTGCATTGTATAAATTGTTGAATCTGTCCTACTGATTTGATTTGGGACTATCTCATTGCTACTTGTTCTTCAATAAAAAATTAAAAAAAAAAACAAATATTAAAAAGAAAACAAACCAAAAAGAAATTATTCAGGGCAGGTTAGTGGCATCAATGTAATTATTTCGTGCCTTAGATATAATCAAATGTTTGGGGCAAGCTGGGCATGATGGCACATGCCCGTATTGTGACGTCAAGGGCAGCTCAAGACCTGGCCCTGAAAGGAAACACGACAACATTCGGGGCTGACTGTCGCCCTGCGTTTTCACTCTGCGCGAGCCGGATATACTCAGATATTAGTTTGGCAGCACTATGTAGGGCGCGGTTTCAATTTGCTTCTGCCGAGCACAGAGGCAGAACAACTTCCATAGAGACAGGTCTGCGGACTCTTGCGCAAACCTTGCTCGGCCTCCGGCGCTGGGCGGTCTCACATGGCCCTTCGCGGCACCCGTCGCCCCTCAGAGCCGCACGCCTTGCCTCGCCACGCCACGCCACGCCACGCTACGCCACGCCTCGCCACGTCACGCCGAAACACTGGGGAAGAAGTTAGAGAAGCTGTGAGGCCATCTTAACCGACATGCCGAAGAATAAAGGTAAAGGCGGTAAAAATAGACGCCGAGGTAAGAATGAGAATGACTCTGAGAAAAGAGAACTGGTGTTCAAGGAAGATGGACAGGAGTACGCGCAAGTCATCAAGATGCTGGGGAACGGCCGGCTGGAAGCGCTGTGCTTCGACGGCGTGAAGAGGCTGTGCCACATCCGCGGGAAGCTGCGAAAGAAGGTGTGGATCAACGCCTCAGACATCATCCTGGTCGGCCTCCGCGACTATCAGGACAACAAAGCTGACGTGATCCTCAGGTACAACGCGGATGAAGCGCGCAGCTTGAAGGCCTATGGCGAGCTGCCCGAGCATGCGAAGATCAATGAGACCGACACTTTCGGCCCCGGGGACGACGACGAGATTCAGTTCGACGACATCGGAGACGTCGATGACGACATCGACGACCTCTGAGCCGCTGGACGCGACCGTCTCCCTCCGGAGGTCGCCCAGCCCAGTCCAGATTTTGGCCGTGAGCCTCCCGGAAGTGTTCGCGGCCTGACTGTGATGATCGAGGTGGATTGGTTGATTCTGAAGGGTTTGTTTCTGTTAAAGCTGTTGGTGCTGAGTTGTCTTTCGTGACCTGCAACGCCCCCTTGGTTCTCTTGGTGTGATGGATCTTGAGGACCGAAGACCACACGTACCCTGCTGCCTAGCCTGCTTAAGCGCTCCAGGAAGTAAAGGCGTGTTGTGAGAAAGCTGCTTGCCTTGTGTTCATTTAGGGTTGGCCAACCCCTGACTTCTGACTGACCTGTTCAGACTGTGTGTTCCAGGTACCCAGATGTTGCTTCGAGATTTCGATACAATTTTTTTTATTGAACTGGGGACCTTTTCGCTGGCCAGGCAGGCACTTGTGCCCTTGAGCTATTTCTCCCGCCCTCCATACAATTTAAAGGAGCCAAAACCTACATTTTAATTTTTTAAAATAGTAGGTTTACTTTCCATATAGTAATTTTTTGTGGCTACTTTCATACTAATTTTGATATCATTACATTGTTTTCATGATTTTACTTTGGCATGATAAACCTTTGGGTTGGGGGAAGCATTTCCCAAATGTTTTTAGAACCTGGATTGTAATAATTTTAAATTTGCAAGGTTATTGTAGAAATTAAACACTAGGTGGCACCCACTTAGTTTAACAGTGGAAATATTGGTACAGTTTTTGAGGTGTTTTGTGTTAATTGCTGTGCGTGGAAAATCCCTGAAACAAAAAAAAATATCGTTTGATCATATGTATGTAGGCTATTCTTACAAAACAGAAATATTTGCTTGAAAATGTTATTTTCAGAAGTCATTGATGTAGTTGCAATTTTGCGTGCTTTATAAACATTTCACTAAGGACTGGGGGTGCAGCTCAGTGAAAAGGGCCGAGGTTCAGTCTTCAGTACAGGACTAGGAAGAAACAGAAATGGTCTCTAGCTTCGGAATGGAAGATAGCTACCCTGAGTGCTGCAGTTTCACCCAGGAATGAAGTTGTATAGCATAGGACAATATCAGTATTAATCTGCCTGCTCACCTTTCTGTACTTAAATATTCAAGAAGCCCATTCTCTTTCCCTCCCCCCCTAAAATTTGCTGTGCTCACTTAGAATGTATTGATGGAAGATTACATAGTTAAAAAGAAAGCGGGAGGGGAAAGGAGAGTAATTGTGACATGCGAACTTGTACTGATCTCTAGATGGAAAAAAATATATAAAATGGTATGGATTGATTCGTGGACTAAGACTTATTGGACAAGTGCAAAGAATAAACCCTCTTGCAAGCCAGAGCTCATTGTTCAGTGTGAGTTTGGTATGTGTAAGAAGGAGTGTTACTGCCAGGAGGGCGGGTATAAGCCTGTGGTGCTGGGTCTCCTAGAGGCAAGAGAGAGGAAGGTGCACTGCACAGTGACAGTCTGCCTCAGAAAGCAAGCAAAAAAAATTATGAGAATCTAATGCAGATTAGCACTATGGAAGGTATTAATTACTAGTATGTTTTGTTCTGAAACTAAAGTTAATTATAAAGCACCGGATAAGTAAAAATAGCTCCTACCCTGTGCTTTATAATAGATCTGCTATTCCAGTTCCTATGTTGAACACACAAAAATAGCTTTTTTTCTTAAAAGTCTTCTGTTTGAACATGGGTCTGGAGTCAAAGATATGTCTTACTGTGTAGGATCTTGTTTTAAGTGTAACATCAGATTAAAAATTTGCATAGGTTTTAATAAAAAATGGTTCGCTTTCTTTTAAAAAATGACACAGAGTTAAGGCCATTTTACCATGGCCTATGTATGTGACACACATTACATGAAATTGCTGATTTTAGATATAAAACTTCGTGTAACTGTAGGAAAAAATGTATTCTTGCAGGATGCCATTATAATACTATGAATGGAGATGAAGTATTGCTATGGTTCAGATTATACTGCAGAAGTTCATTTGTTAATTTTAGCCCCAAAAGCCTGATGTGATTATGTAGAAAAGTTCATTTATTCTTGGGGGCTACCAGGTCACAAGAGTAAGAAAAAAGTGGAGGTGACATTCCTGTGGCTCAGATGTGCCCTTCAAAGCTCATGTGTTGGGCATTTGAGTGAGGCAATGCCCAAAAAAGAAGAATGATGGATAGAAGGGGACAGGGTGGTGGATTTCTTGCAATATGGAAGTAGTTTGAGGAAAAAAACATGAGGAAGAGGGCGAGTAAGTAGACTAAAGATGTGCCATGCACAGCAACCTAGCAGGGTCAGCGAGTGTAAACACCACGGGCCATAATGTGAGCCAGCATTCATAAGATCAGCAAGGATTGCCGGGTGTGGTGGCATAGTCCTGTAATCCCAGCACTCAGGAGACTGAGGCAGGAGGATTGCTGTGAGTACAAGACCAGCCTGAGCTACAAAGTGAGCTTAAGGCCAGCCTGAACTACTTAGTGAGACCCTGTCTCAAAAAAAAAAGATCAGCAAGGATGAAGGTGGAATTGGGGAATTGGAGGAGGGCTGGGAAGGGAAGGAAGACAGAATTTAAAAGAAATCTGTGATGTGTACATGTGACCAAGGTGATTGTAAGCTGTATGAACTGTAAACATATTAATAAATTTAAAATTTTTTAAGTTCGTGTTGAAAATTTCAGATTCGTGTGCTGGTGTTTGGAGGTATGGTCTTTGTGGGGGTAGTCAGGGTTAGATGAGATTATGAGTATAGGGTCTCCAGGAAGCCACTTAGTGCCTTTGCAAGAAGAGATTTGTGCCCTCTATTGGATTGTGATGTGGCAAGAAAGCCCTTGCCTGATGCCAGCTATGTGCTGGTGCGTGCTCTAGGACTCCTGGCCGCAGAATTAGGAGCCAGATGAATGCATTCTTGATAATTCATCATCTGGCCTCAGGAATTGTGGTACAGTGATAGAACACAGGCAAAGACAAATGCTGTTTGCAACTTTATTCAAATGGCTTAGTAAAAGGTATTTCTATTCCCATAATGTTTTATATACACATTAAAGATAGTGAAAGGAATGAGTTACTAATGATTCATCTAGGTAGAAGGAAAATAAGTCCTCTGTACCATTTTTCATTTTCTTTGTATGATTAGAAGACTTCAGAATTAGAAAGTACTTGGAGAAATCATACCTATTTTCTGAAAGTATTAAATTTTCCCTTAATTTTTAGTTGAGTATATTGTATCTTTTTTTTTTTTTTTTTTGTCTTTTTGAGACAGGGTCTCACTATGCAGTTCAGGCTATCCTTAAGCTCACTTTGTAGCTCAGGCTGGTCTCAAACTCAAGAGTATATTGTATCTTTGCACTTATTTTTATCTATGTTGTTTTATTTTGAGTTTATTCACATGATTTCATTTTAGTTCTGTAATCTGAGGAAATTTTCAGACAAGAGTAACATGCCTTGGCTGGATTTAAGCTGCTTCTCTATAAGCCAACAGGATGTTTATAAACATGTTAATTTTTTTTTTTTTTTTTTTTTTTTTTTTTTTTTTTTTTTTTTTTTTTTTTTTTTTTTTTTTTTTTTTTTTTTTTTTTTTTTTTTTTTTTTTTTTTTTTTTGTAGTTGTTTTTTGAGACAGGCTGGCCTTAAACTCATTATGTAACCCAGGCTGGGCTTGAACCCACAGTCTGCCCACTGGAGCTTCCCAAGTGCTAGGATTACAAGCCTAGCCGCCATGCCTGGTAGGTGAACAGCTTTTTAAAGTAACACCCATTCAGACTGTCATCCATTGTCCCTTTCTTTGAGTACAATACTAATAAAAAATATTGGAGGTTAAAGGGAAGGATACAATTAGGAAAAATTGGAAGTCTGCTTTCATGTTTCAAGTTCACCTGGCCCAAATCCTCCCCAGCCATGAAGACAGCAGTTCAGTGACCTCTGCTGGAAGGAAAAGTCATGAGGCATTTCTCCAGGTGGTCTTTACCTTGGAATTTAAGATTTCTTCCCACAATTGTGCATTTCTAAAAACCAGTGTTTTGTTTTTGCCCGGTGGGCTGCTAGTGTGGAAAACTCATTTATGACTAGCCATGGCCATGCCCACTTAAGGAATCCCTTAGTACATTCACTGGTAAACTCTACCGCAGAGTTTTACGGCTGTATGTTTCCCGTGTTTTTCCCATGAACTGATCTGTGTTTTTCCTCTTGCTGTGATGTTTCTTTTGGCAGATGTTGCCTTTGCTGTTTTTCTCGGCTCTGTGTGTTTTCATCCACTGCTTAACAGTGGGATTGTCGGGGCTGATGCAGATTCTTCTGCGCTTCACATGAAGGCTGTCGAGAAAGGAAGAAAAAACAATCACAGAAAATGTGAACATATAAAAAATGAGTCATCTCCCCCTTGTGGATGCTGCATTCTTAGGGACTGGCCCCTAAAGCTGCTTAGCACATGAGTAAACCTTGGTTTTAGGCACTGCTGCCTGTGGTCCTCAGAGAGCAGAAAAGGAGGAAGAGGAAAAGGAGTTGGGGAAGCAGAAAGCAGAGGAGGAGGAGGAATGGAACAGAAGGAAAAGAAGCAACAGTAAAAACCAAGGGAAAGTAAGCTGCACCCAGGAGTCAATCACTGCCATCTCAAACATGTCCCTGTCTGTAAGATTTTTCTGGAGCCTCTCAACTGAACATCTTTCTTCCTTCTTTGTCAGTGATGAGGGTTACCACACTTCAGAGCCTTAGTTTACTGTGTCTTTGACTTGAGTACTCATCTGTTCTTCTGAAGTTACAGTCCTTGAGAGAGGAATAGTCTAGCCATATATATATATATATTTTTTTTTTTTTTGCAGGACTATGTAAAATACATTATATTAGATGAACCCATTTAAAAGATCATTGAAGGGCCAGCCAAATAGCTCAGCAGATTAAAGCACCTGCAAGCAGGCACAGGGGCTGGAGGTTGGATCCCCCCCAGGGCCTGCTGTGCTGGCACCACCCCCAGGGTGTGTTGAGAAGATTGAGGCTAGTGTGGTGGCGCACACCTGAAATCTCAGCACTTGGGAGGCTATAAACAGGAGGATCACTATGAGTCCAGTCTTGTAGTGAGATCTGAACACCCTGTAGACCCTTCCCTAAAAAATGCAAAAAATAAAAATAAAAGGTCATTGAAGATTTCCACAAAACAACGTCAATCGTAAGTCTAGGCATATTTTTGAAAAGGCCAAAGTCTAGCTGGAATTCAGTAATTCAGTGAAAATATTCTAGGTGTTTGTTAAAATTAAATATAACATGGACCAGAGCTCTGAGTTTGTTTTCACTTTAATTTTTCCACATAAATGTTGACATTGGAATGGAAGAATCTCAGGCGGCACCCCTAATTTCTAAGGAACCAGGAGGGTTTCTTATTACAAAAGGTGGTATGACCTTTAATTCTCCAGTAGATGCCAGCCAGGGCTGATGAAATGTTGCCAATCATTGCTGGCTCTGCATGCATAATATGTCTGTGTCCTAATAAAAGTGAGACCTTTGGCTCTGTTATTGAGGGAGAAAGTTAAAAGATTGTAGGCTGCTGTTTGTCCCGTTTGCCCCATGTTGGTTTGTTACCAGACACGTGAGGACTCAAACCGAAGCCAAGTAGGCAAGGTATAAATTAGCTTTATTGTAAGAAAACTTGGCTTTGGGGGCCTTTACCTTGAAAGAAATGGGGCTGGGGGCATCATAAGAAGAGAGCACATTCTCTGAGTATGTTAGACTGAGAGGGCTTCAAAAGAAAAAGCTGGTTTTCACCATGGCCAGTGGAGTTGCTGTTATAGGAGAAAACCTGAACATAACATTGTTGCAGAGGAAAAACCAAAACAACTGTTGAATCCAGGTATGGTATCTCATACCTGTAATCCCAGCACAGGAGGCTGAGGCAGGAAGATCACTGCAAGTTTAAGGCCAGCCTGAACTGCATAGTGAGACTTTGTCCCCAAACACCAATAGTAATAACAAAATAAGATAGAATAAGTTGAAGTTCTTCACTTTCCAAAGAACTGAAATTCTTTCCTTCTGTGGTGTCAGCAAGAACCTCAGGAAAGACTGAACTCCGGAACAAACAAGGACTGAACTCCATAGTTAACATGGAAGAGCGGCTGGGCATAGCAATGCGTGCCTGCAGTCCTAGCACTGCAAGAGACTGAGGTAGGAGTTCAACCTGGGAAATTTAACTAAGTAATCTTCATAAGATCCTGGCTCAAAAATTTAAAAAAAAATATTTTTAAACGCTAGGGATAAAACTCAGTACAAAGGTCCTAGGTTTAATCCCCAGTGACCCATAGCACACACATGCATAGATACACATAAGTACACACAAGTGCACACATGCACACATGTGCACACAGCACAGCTTCAGGCAGAGGCACTGGCATGGAGCAGAATTTGGTAGGGGCTAAAGAAAAGATGGGACAGGAGATGGGAAGTGGGCACAGCTACCAAAACACAAATCCCAAATCTGGGATACTAGAATGGTTTAGAATCCTGAAGTGCAAAGACTGTCATGAAACTGTATCCCTTCTGTATTTCATCAGGATAATAAGAGATTACATAATACTGGGAGAGGTGCTAGCCTATTCCACACTCCCCTTCCCTAACTGGACAGTGTTGCTCCAGGCAGGCACCTGTCATTGCATTGTGAACTTCTAGGGGGAAGAGTCTGACTACAAAACTATTGGCTCATGCCCTGACTCTTTTATCTATGAGAGAGGAGCTAGAAACAGTTCACTGCACCCAGGAAATTACCCCTAAGATCATTCCCTGAACACTATTTGCCTCTCTGGAAAAAGCCTCTCAGATAACTTTATGTAATAATCTCAAAGTTTTTTCCTAACACATACCTTCTGCACAGTTCCAGAACCTCCACCCTCTGGCACCTTTCATAGTAGAAGGGCTTAAGCAAAGGGGCTGTTGTCTCAGGTAGCAAAAGTTACAGTAATCAGTAGGGTCCGAGCAGGACCTGCTTCAAGGCAGAAGGGAAAGCCAGCCCATAAATTCACTGTAAGCTAACATGTGCTAATTAATTGTGATTTATAACACATGCGACCTGGGAATTGCAGTTCCAAAACAAGGAATGTTTTCTGCACTTAAAACTTGTCTCAAATTGTAAAGTCTTTGTACACAATTAAGATTAAGTGACTACACTTTAAGAAATGCTCTGCAGTAAAAAAAAAAAAAAAACAAAAAAAACTGAAAAGATAATCTTTATGTCAAATAGCAGAAATCATAGCCAAGGGTCTGTAATTTGTGATTAAAAATACTAGAAACAATTTTAATTTGATAATTTGATCAAATTTAATTTGATTTTTTTTTTTTTTTTTTTTTTTTTGTACCAGGGATTGAACTCAGGACCCTGTTGAGGCAGGTGATTATTCTACTGAGCTATTGCCCAGGCCCTCAATTTTAATTTTATTTGAAGTGCCAGCCAGATAGCTCAGTGGACTAAAGCACCTGCTTAGGCAGAGCACAGCAGCTGGGTTTGATTCCCAACACGCCATGCCAGCCCCACTCCAGGGATGTGCTGAGATGGGGATTGAGATTGGGCGTGGTAGTATGGTAGCAATTGGGAGGCTGAACACAGGAGAATCACTAGGAGTCCTATCTATGTAGTGAGATGCTGTAGACCCTGTATAAATACATTATAGATATATAGATACAGGTGTAGATATAGATATAGATAGTCACAAGTTCTCTGCAGCTTTTACCTTTCTTATAAGCACAAAGAAGTCAGTTTATAACCTTGCACTTGAATACAGTATTCTTAGGCCCTAGTAACTGGCTTCATAGTTTCTCTTTAGTTAAAAATTGAATCCTTTTTTAAAATGAAGACTCATATTTCTCAACATACTTTTCTTTCTCAAGATGAGGATTTGTGTCATTTTTTTTCTTGTGACCTTCATTTCTCTGAAACTTGCTTATTCCTAAAATAACTCTTAAAATCCTGTTTTTAATGGCATCTCTGAAGGCCCCAGAATCTGTGTATTACACAGTCACAGAAATGGCCCCTGGTTATTCTCAGCCTCCCCGGCAGTCCCTTGTAGATGCTCAGCCTCCTTGGTGGCATAGATGACCTATGCCAGTAAGGTGGAAGGAGCTGACAGTGCTCAAAATCCGATGTTTCTGATGGCAGCTAAAACAGCCATGGGTGTGTGAAGCCAGCACAGAGACCCAGGGACACCAGTTACTTTGCATGTTGTCTGTCCTCCAGTTAACTGCACCTGTCCCCTTCCAGCCATTACCAGCAATGCATATTAAGACTTATAACCAATAGAAGCTCACCAAGCAAGTTGGACACTCAGAGGTCACAGGGATGCCTCAGACCCAGAGTGCCCAGGGACCAGGAAAGAGTCTTAGGCATGGATCCAAGGGGGAGGCTGAACTGATGACATTGGGGCCTCAGCTTCCCTTCCTCCCAGATAGATACCCAGGATTATTAAAAGTTGTAAGCAATAATTGTCTCCTCCCAGCAGCTGACCCCAAGGCTGCTTTTAAACTCATTAGAGTCTTCTGAGTATCTTACAAGGCCTGTGGAGCTACTGCCCAGAAACACGCTCACAGGTTCATGTGCAAACATGGCATGGTGTTCACAGTCCCTTGACCCAAAGAAAGCCTTAGGAGTGGAAACTCGCAACCTTGCCCTAAACTTCAAAGAATCTTTTCCTTAGAGTAGCACTTCTCAAGACTGAAAAGACAGCTTCTTCTGAAAGGGGAAGAGTGTATCTTAAATCCTAGAGATTATTCACATCCTCAGAAATGGTTGTGAGAACTTAGCTGGAGAAAACGTCTTCCAGAGACCTCAAGTGGGCAAAGTGAGTTGAATGACTGTTGGATCCTCAACCCATACAATGGTGCCTGGGACGTTATTGATGATTAATAGATGTCTGTTGGGTCTATTGATGAGATAAGGGGACCCAGAAGTGATTCAGGAGCTCAGGAATAGTCAGTGAGTTTGTTTATAGTCCCAAGAAGGGGCCACCAAAGGGTTCACTGCTAGCACCTCACATCATAAGTGGTGTTGAGCCCACAGGACAGGGAGACACCTCCTGCCTGAGTGTGGGGTCTCGAGACACAGACCTCAGGGCAATAGTATTGTGAGCCGAATGGCGTGAGCACACAGCTGCCTCTGCCACTGCTTATGACAGCAGGTGGCTATGCCTTGCGGGCTTCCCTTAAGGCTTCCTCTCAGCATGGCTATGTTTGGCCTTGCAACCTGAGCCAGGGTGGGCTGGAATGGGGGGCGGGCTCTGCTCAAGTCAGCACTCCAGTATCAAAAGCAAAGAAGGATATTTGTAATTGGATTGCTCACAGTGCCTGGGACAGGTACCTCTGACAGCTTTTAGAAACTTAAAATAGGATCCTGATGAAGTTAAAGAGTATAAGTGACAGAAACTCACATTCTAGCCTGGAAAAAGTTAAAAGACATGACATACAGCAGAATTACCCTCCCTTTGCTATTTCATTCCCTTTTGCTATTTTCATTCAATAGCTCTTTGTTTTGCCCAGGAAAGTTGTGTTAGCTGGGCACTGAGTTAGCCTTCACACAGCTTCACAGGTCCAGTGCAGTGCTGAAAGCACGGGGGGGCTCAGAACACCCTGAACCCAGAGACTAAGCACGTACTTCTTGGGGGCTGCAGCCCTGCATGCAGTCCGTCCTTTGTTTGAATGCCCGTATGCATGTTGTGTACCCGGCAAAGCATTTCAGTCTGCTCCTGTGGACCAGAGAACTACTAAGTGCACAGGTTTAGATGTTGTCCCTGCCTGAGAACACTCACATGACAGCAGCCAAGTCGCAGTCCCCATCTGCTCTTTGGATGTGACATGCGGTCACTCTTTCTAGAAGCCTTCTGGAAATACGATGTGAAACCTCAGTGCAGCAGCTGGCAGCAATGGGAAGGATGGCTAAAAGAGGGCAAAAGGGATTATTAGGTCTTGAATGCTCTGTGTAGCCCAGGCTGGCCTGCTCTACTTCTGCCTCCTTGCCCCACTTGACCCCAAGTGCTGGATTACAGAATTAAGTATGTACCGTCATATGCGACGAGACCTAAACCTCCATGTTTTCTCAAAAGGAAATAGTGCTATCAGAACCAGAACCAACTTCCACAGAAACACATAAATGGAGAAATAAAATCCACTTAGGAAGATAGGGATGTGACATATGGGCTACATTTTCAAGAAGTCCAGATCCATCTGAACGCAAAAGGGAATGGCCCATGCTCAACAGGAAGAGCTACATGCTCAGGGGGCTTCTGGCGCAAGAAAGCAGAATGCATGGCTAGAGTTTTCATCTCCCAAAATCCTAGATCAAACCTATGGAAGATGGTGTTTTAGACCAGGGCAAATTGAACCTGCCAAGAGTCTGGTTCAACCTAACAGAGGAAGCTCGGGTCACCTTCAGTTCCTGTATTGAGGCCAGGTGCCTTCACCCTTGTCTCAGAGCCCCATGGAGGACCGGTACGAAATCCCTCATAAAAGAAGGCCTCTTAGCTTTTTCTACTGCCTTATGGAACCCAAACAGCCTGACAGTGCTACCTCAGAACTGCATCATGACTTCAGGTATGGATGAATAGAAACAAAGCTTTAGTCCAACAATTTTATCTACTGTCAACATCACTAAGGACCAAAATGTATAATAGTGTAAAACAGAAAATGTTCAATTGGGAAGGGGAACTGGGAGGGAAAAGGGCAAAAGGAAGAAAAGCAAAAGAAACAAACATGAGAGAAGGGGAAAAGGGCAACAAGCTCTAGGAAGTGAGGAACAAGGAGGAGTTGGAGGGGGCAGGGAGAATGAAACAAGTGTCAAGGTGTGTCTGCAGCCCAAATCCCTATGGGGGTGGGCAGCATCATGACAGTAACTGAAGTACGCCAAGAGCTTAATGACAAAGAAAACCAGAATGCACAAATAATCTCCGAGTGTGTTTTAACTACCTATCTGTATAAGTTTACAAAAGGTTCACCATAACTTTTTCTTTTAGACAGAGTCTCACTATGTAGCCCAAACTGACCACAAACTCACAGCGATCTTCCTGCAAAGGTTTATTGAGTGCTCACTCTGTGAGAGATCCTAAACTCTGTGTCTGAACTGGTGAAAAGACAAGGCATAGTCCTTCCCGTGCTTAGGGGTTTGGGGAGATGGCTCAGCAGAATAAATGCTTCCTGGCAAGCTCAAGGGTCTGAGTTCGATCTCTGGTTCCAGAAAAAAAAAAAAAA
>PVKA01008288.1:0-73644 GCA_004027165.1 Ctenomys sociabilis | reverse complement strand
AAAAAAAAAAAAAAAAAAAAAAAAAAAAAAAAAAAAAAAAAAAAAAAGATTACAATATTACAATACAATGCTCTATTGTACAATTACTGTACAATATTAGTACAAACCTTTCTTCCCATTGAACTTAGAGAAAGTAACCATATATCTATTCTATCTTGTATATATTTTTTTACAACAAAATAGTCCTTTATTTATGTCCCTCTTTTTGTTTTGTTTTGTCAGAGATGGGTGTTCCCTTGCTGTTAGAGAAGTTATATTTAGAGAAGTCTTTTTTAAAGGAACTTTTCATACTTGATGCCTGTCCAAAGACCGTAGCTACATGATTTTAGCACAATGAGCCACTATAGTCTGGTAGTCCTTAATAGCAGTGAGTTATCAGCACAACTGCAATTTTCAGAAGTTGTTGATTTGAGCCTTTCACAGCTCAGCATATTAATATGGCTTTACTTTTTTATCTCATGGTTATACTTTTCTGCTAGATAGTTAAGACCAAGCAAAGCAATATCTATATAACTAAAATGTAACTTCTGCTATCTGATAAGTTTAGTCAAATCCCCTCAGGATTTACCCTGTATGTATTTGCTACAGGATCTCCCTATGCAGTTCAGACTCATAGAGATACTGCCCTTTCAGCCTTCCGAGTCCTGGGATCACAGGAATGTGTCACCATGCTTGGTCTTGGTGCCAGGCTAGGAGCTCCTGGGGCAGGACTGGCGGCATATGGTAATGGGGATCAAACCCTGGTCCTTCAGCTTGCCTCGGCAGGTAGTCAGACCACTGAGCTATCTCTGCAGACCTGTATTAAATCTTAACTAGGGCCCAGCCATACAGCTCAGTGGACTAAAGCACCTACTTAGGCAGGCTCAGGGACTAGGGGTGCTCAGGGACTCGATCCTTGGGGTGCCATGATAGCCCCATCCTCATTGTGCACTGAGATGGTGAATGAGACTGGGCATGGTGGCATGCACCTGTGACCCCAGTGCTTGGGATGCTGAAAGCAGAAGGATCACTATGAGTTTAATCTGTGTAGTGCGACCCTGTCCTAAATTCAGAAGAAAAATTCCTAACTGGTAGTTAACTTGACCTGTCAATCAGGCAACACATTGAACTTTAGTGGGAAAACAAATCAAAAATCATAAAACCCTGGGAAAGGAAATATCGGTGCTGTTCATTGATAATTGTGCTCTTGTGCTCAGAAGTGATAAGAGCAAGGAGGCACATGACGGTGTAGACACCTGCTGCCATCCAAAGCGAAGAGAAATCCCTGACTGTTCTTCCTAGAATCCCCTGGGTAGAGATTATCCTTCTGGTGGAGGGATCATCACTTCCACTCATTTTTATACTGGAATAGCTATTCAATAGAATTGTTCAAGATGAGGTTCTTATTCTGGAAAACCGAATCTCGGTCTCCCAATCTTTTGGTGATATTTAAAGTGACTTGTAATTAATCCTGGGTTCAGAATCCTTGAGAGAGCTACAAGTCTCCAGACTCTCTTAACATGCTCAAAAGTGCTGGCAAGTCAGAAAATCCCCAAAGCTTGGAGAAATTGCTTAGAGTGCTGATGTTCCTGCTACCCTCTGACATTCAAAGTGATTTACTTTTAAAGGTGGCAATGTGAAGCCATCGATCTAGCTGTCCACTGCAGAGGGACTTGCCGTTTCTCTGTTGAAGTGCTTTATTTAAAAGGACTTGGCTCTCTCTATAGTTAAGCAAGGAAATCTTTCACACTTCAAAATATGAGTTATTGAATGATATCTGAACTATTTTAGTATCTTCTTCACAAAAAAGATGGGAGAGGGACTAAAGTATTGTACATATTTACATTTTAAATTGTGTAATCATGTTATTATCTGAAACTAATACCATGCTGTTAAAATTTAGATAAAGTGTCCTGTAATGCATATAAAATGTTCATTTGTTGAAGGCCATTAAGTTAATTTCCTGGCAACAAGATTAAATGCAAGGCATTTACATAATCATTAGTCGTGAGGTGTAGAAAAGATAATTAAATATTCCACCACATTAATTTATATTTAATTAACTGTGCTTTAGTGATTCTTCTGTCTGAATATTAATATTGTGTAAATAAACAATTAGAATGCATACTGATTTTATGAAAGATTTATTCTTAAAATTAAAAGATGCAATTATTAATTTGATCATATCTAATTCTGAATCCTAATCATGTTAATAGACTCTAAAGAGGCCTATAGTTGGTTTTGGTGATGGTGTGCTAACATTTTATATTTCCAACTGGTATTTTGCTTACAAGCTTAAAATATATTCATTCAGTTTATTCTAATTGTTAATAATCTTGCTTTTCCAAAATTCTGCAGTTCCTTTATCTCAGGACAATACGTTTTTTTTTATTTTATGGAAGTACAAATATCAATCACACAGTTTCAAGACACCTTAACAAGACAGATTTGATAAATTAATACATTGCAAACTGTTTTCATAATGTTTTGTTATCGTACAAGGTGCATACATGATATTATATTTACAGATATTATTTTAGCATTTGTCTCTTATCAGTAAATTAAGAGTGTAGCTGCTTAATTATCTTATTTTTTATACCTGAATTATATCAAAAATTCAATAATTATTTTCCTAGTTGATGACCGTAGTACTACAAGCCAACATAATATCCTGTCCAACCACCATTAGTGCAGATCTTGCCTCTCATAGGATTATGTAGAAACACAGTGTTATCTATCCCAAGTGTACTCTGTATAAACACACATCATGATTTTTTCTTTCTATACCCCTTCCTTTGTCTACACCTGTCAAAGGTGGGCACTCCATTGTCATTCAACTAACTTAGGTGCTTGGACTCAACACCACAGTCCAACATAGTCCAGCATTCTTCAACAATAGTGAGTTATTCAAAGAAGTTGTCGACCACAGCCATTTACAGCTCAGCTTAATATTATGGCCCCACAATGTATACTTCATTTTTATACTTTTCTGCTGGATGGTTAAGACCTAGATAGATCAAGACTTATATATCAACACATGAACTTTATAGTTCTTATGTGGTCATTGAAGTCCTCTCAGAGTTTATCTTGTAGTCCTGTACATTATTCTGAAGATCCTTTGTCTGTGTCATCCATGTGGATGAGTCACGGCCAATGCTTGACCAGTTTGCTCTCTGTGAGAGCTTGAGAGAAAGTTTTCTCTTCATGTGACTCTCCCCAGGCACACTATAGAACTTCAATCTCTTTCCTCTGTGGCTCCATAATCTACTTGTTCAGAGAATTTGGAGCTCATCTGAGTTTCATGATGTTGCAGTACAGGTTCTCCTATATCCTAAGTCTTCGCTGACCTTGAAAGGCTAGGGCCAAAATGTTGGCTGGCCTTGTGGCTCTTCTATATAAAGAATTAAGATACAACGGCCCTCAAATTTAAAGACCCAATTCAGAAATGGGCATCTGAGATGAATACACACTTCTCAGAGGATGAAATTAAAGAAGCGAACAAATATATGAAAAAATACTCAACATCACTAGCCATTCGTGAAATGCAAATAAAAACAACACTGAGATCCCATCTCACTCCAGAAAGAATGGCTATCATAAGGAAATCAACCAACAACAGATGTTGGAGAGGTTGTGGAGAAAAGGGAACACTTCTCCACTGCTGGTGGGAATGTAGACTGGTACAACCATTGTGGAGGTCAGTGTGGAGACTCCTCAAAAGAGTAGGACTAGAAATCCCATCAAGACGGCTATCCCCCTACTGAGAATTTTTCCAAAGGATCTGGAAACATTGTGTCATAGAGATATATGTGTACCTATGTTTATAGCAGCGCAATGTGTGATAGCAAAATCTTGGAAACAACCAAGATTTCCATCACATGAGAAATGGTTGAAAAAGATGTGGTATTTCTATATAATGAAATATTATTCAGCTCTGAAGAATGATAAGTTTGAAGCATTTGTACTGAAGCGGATGGCACTTAAACATATACTAATAAATGAAATAAACCAGACACACATTTGTAAATATCATATAGTCTCCCTAGTATAACAAGCGAAAAGCAGAAATACAAAAGGAAACGTATAACAACTAAAATCAATTGAGTCAGATAAGGCAAAGTGAATGGCATATGCTGCAGGATACTAATCAGCTTTTCTTCTGGATGGTTAACAACCTAAGGACAATACTTTTTTAAAAGGAAATGTAGTTATTATTATTATTTTCTTTAAATTTTATTTTTATTTTTATTTTGTTTTATTGAAGTACAAATATCAATGAGACAGTTTTAAGATACCTTGACAAGATGGATTTGATAAATTAATGCATTGCAAACTGTTTTCATAATGTTTTGGCATCATAGAAGGTGCATACACAATATTATACTTACAGACATTATTATACTGTATGTCTCTTATCAGTAAATAAAGAGAGTGTAGCTGTTTCTGTATCTTATTTTTTATATCTGAATTACATCAAAGATTCAATAATTAATACTTTCTACCTTGTCATTTTCCTAGTGTTTGTCCATAGTACTAGAAGCTGACATAATATCCTGTCCAACCACCATTAGTGCAAATCTTGCCTGTCATAGGATTATGTAGAAGCACAGCGTTATCTATCCCAACTGTACTCTCTATACACACACATCATGATTCTTCCTCTGTATACCCCTTCCTTTGTCTACACCTGTCAGAGATGGGCACTCCATTGTCATTCAACTAACTTAGGTGCTTGAACTCGACAACACAATCCAACACAGTCCAGCATTCCACAATAATAGTGAGTTACCGAAAGAAGTTGTCGACCATAGCCATTCACAGCTCAATTTAATATTATGGCCCAGTGATGTATACTTCATTTTTATGCTTTTCTTCTGGATTGTTAAGACCTAGATAGATCAAGACTTATGTACCAACACATGTACTTCATGTTTCTTATGAGTTCAGTGAAGTCCCCTCAGGGTTTATCTTGTAGTCCTGTACCTTATTCTATAGATCCTTTGTTTGTATCATCCATGTGGATGAGTCATGACCAATGCTTGATGAATCACAGCCAATGCTTGAAGGAAATTTAGTTATTATTATTATTGAAGAGTACATTGCATTCAACTATGACCATATCTGCCCATGTGATATTTCTGGGAAGTAACTATTATTATATAGAAAGGAACACAAATTAAATGATCTCCAACAAGGTCAAAATACATTAAATTATGCTTAGCATTTATAGCCAATTCAGAATCTAATAGAGGACAATATATCTGATGAAAAAGAGTTTTTAAATGTACCATTAGGGAAACTCTTACAAAGATATTTTGACATCATGAAGAACAAAAGTGTAAGAGTTTTCTAGTCTGATTGGCCAGAAAGATGCAGGTCACAGTGAAGTGAAGCTCAGATAACACATTCACTACATGAGAAGATGCTTCATGCCTGTATCTGCCTGGATCGTAGCAAGAAAGTGAAAATATTTAGGTCTTCATTAAGCAAGCAAAATCAGAAGAAAAACAAAATATGTGAAACAACAACCACAAAAATTGAATGATTTTTTTTAAATGATAAGAATTTACTCATATAAAATGTGAAAAGTTGCATTAAGGTATAACAGTGTCCTTCAGTTTCCTTCCAGTAAAAGTTATTTAATTTTAAATTATAACATCTCAAGTGAAAATGTTCGTGTTTTCTTTGTGAACTATTTATTCATGTAAACAATTCAATGCTGATTCTGTCTAATGTAATTTTCAGGGAGACCGACGTGTTTCAAGAGCAGGCATTTCCTAACAGAAACGTTTGTTTCTAGAATTTTAGTACAGGGAATAATAAAGCTGCTTTTGTTTCTTTTCAAAGCTATTGGACCTTTTATAGTTACAGTATGATATGGTTAGTGGTCCCCTGGGACAGATGCAGTTTATTCCCTTCTGGTTTGTGAAAATAACAAGTTGACAGGTTGGAAGCCATTCTACTTCGAGGGAAATTCATACTTCTGTACTTTTCATCATGTGTCAGTCATCACATACAAGGACTGCATTCGTAGCTGAAGTGTGATGGCACTTGGTATTACCCAGGCCTCACAAATATGAATGGTGATTTTTCCACCCACTGTTTTTTTTAATTCTCTTTTCTTTGCATTATCTGAATATTTTCATGTTAGAATGAATACAATTGTCCTCCCTCATGAAGTTTTAGTACTATTTGAGATGCTCCAATTGATGCTTCAGGATTAGCTCACTTGTTTAAGTGCCTACTTGTGCAAACAGTCAGGTTCAGGATACTGAGAGGTTCGAGGTTCGATCCCCAGACCCACCCTTAAGGCAGTCTGAGCCAACAAAAAAAAAAAAAAAAGAAAGAAAAAATCCTTCGCAATTGATACTTCATCTGGGTAACCATGCATTTGTTCATTCATTCATTCATTCATTCATTCATTCATTCATTCATTCATTGAGTCAAGAAATACTTTTTTGTATGCCTACTTTTATGGACTCTGCTATTGCTAAGAAAAATAAGACAGGCTTTATAAATAGAATCATTTATGATCCCTGTTGGAGATAAACACATAGTACACAGGTAAACAACTAAATATTTGCATACCCTTCCTTTTATTCACAAACAAAACTCCCTGACTTTAGGGGTTGGAAGAAAATGTTTAGGTTGATGCTAAACTAAGCAGCAATTTCAGAGAACATTTTCCTTTTGTATGATGGGGTTTGTTTTTGCTGAGTCTATACTTCGTTGAAGGATAAAGTGTGTATTTTTAGGGAAGATCATGAACCAAAAATTACGGACTTCCTAGTATTGGATTCCAGCTCAGGGAATCTCTCTGTGCTATGAGTGGAAACTCTTGGGCACACATGGCCACCTTCTCTCATAAGAGCTCTGAATGCCCCACTTCTGTTGGCATGCACAAATCATCACCCATCAATAATTTACAAACATGTCACGGTAAACACTTTGCCTTTCTTCTGTTTGAAATGTTAATTTCCTTTTTGAAGTTTTTCCTGTCTGATAGCAGCATGCAGAGTTACTTGTCTCATTGTCAAAGAGAGACTGGCAGGACTGTGTGAGTGCCACATGAGCTGCAGAGAATGGGATTTCCAAATTAATAAACTTAAAAAAAATACATATCCAGGGTAGCCAAGCTCTTCCACTTTCATTTTCATCTTTTAACTGTTGAATCTTTTTGTTAAGCTATAATTCAGCTTTATTACAAATAAAATTATACTTCTTTTGGTGAAGTCCTATCTCAGAATCCCTAGATAAAAAGGTATTGTATTTATTTATGTAGTCTTCTAGACACGTATTATCTACATATACTTTCATGTTTACTCATATCTTTATTTTATTAGTATATTCATAAAATGTTTGAACTTAAAAAGGAGAATTTTCTTTAGTCATTAAAATCTAAAGATAAACAGTCTGTGAATTTTTTTAGAGTTAATGGTACAAAACTTCCTATACAAATGTAGATCTTAAAACAATTCTGTAGTTCTGATAAACATAAAATATGTTTTATTTAATTACTAATTTTAATAATTTATTACATGAGCGCTATCAATGATTTACTATACCTTCTAGAGAACTGGCAATCTAATCTTTTCCTTAGCTATCTTTATCCTGTTACAATTTCCATAAAAGTAACCTTAGTGGTAAGATGGAAGTTGGTTGATACACATAACAGGGTAAGGGAGTAGGAGACAGTAGCAAGATGAAGATTCAGATCCAGGTTTCAGTCCAGTTTTCAGGTTCCACACAGTCAAGTAACATAGACAATTTCCATGAAAGCTAAATGGGCCACTTAGTCCTTCAAAAATAAGAACCAGTAATGTGAAATTCTGATAGGATGAAGTGCCTTCAAGAGCCAGTGAATAAGTAAGTCTAACTTCTGTGCTATACCCGAACCCAGTATTTCTCACCTCAGATTTTCAGCTTTTAAGTTACCCAGGTAATTATGATGCAGAAATCCATTATTCACTCCAACAATTTCACAACTTGCCAATTGTTTTTAAATTATCTCATGAGATAATGTCATCAGGTATTTTGTAGCTGGCTAAGGCTTTGTTTATGGCTTTTTTTAAAAAAAAATTCTTTTGATGCAGGGTCTAGCTATGCAGTTTGGATTTGTAGTGATTCTTCTTTCTCCCCCTCCCCAATGATGGGATTACAGATGTGTGCCACCACATTCAGTTTCAGTGGCCTGCACAGTGCACTTGGGGTTCTGGGGCTAGCATGACAGGCAACACCAGGAATCGAGCTCAGGACCTAAGCTTGCCAGCCAGGCTCCTAGACAGCTGAGCTACCTCTCCAGACCCTTGTGGCTTTCTTTTGATGACATTTATTATTCTGATTCTCTGAGCCTCAGTTTCTACAGCGATGTAATGAGTGAGTTGAACTAATTGAATCATTTTGTATCTGAAAAGCTAAGATTTCCAGGTGCCTGACTCTAGGTTTAATATTGCATTAAGTTGTTGACAGTGTATACATTTGTAAGTGCATGTTTGCTTGTGTATGTTTTCATGACAGTAAGACAGTTTTCAGACAATTTTCAGAATTACTGATCACTGAGTTCATTTTATGTCAAAATCAGCTTTAACATAATTTTTAACACAGACAGTCAATAATGCTGAGGTTACGTTTTTCTTATTAGGATGAAAATGAAAGGAGAGGCCAATTTTCCAAATGACTTCAATTTGAATAGGGAATAGACATTAGAATAAATGTCAGTCCCTCTTACATAGCGCTTTCTAATTTAAATGAAAGTCTGGCACTAATTTCAGTATGCTGTCTATTCAATTTGCTTTTTCCTTAAATCGTCAAATAGGCAAGAAATCAAGAAAATATCGAAGTGATTAATATGAGAGGGTATGGTTGAAATATTTCACAAAGGATCTATCATTTGAGAGAAGTTTTGAAGAATAAGTATTCCAGCCTACAGGACTTCAGGAGAGTTGAGTGAAGAGAAAACTTTGTAGCCTGCTCTTAGAGGCTTTTTCTCCAAAAGGAGATGAAGGGAAAGGCCCAGCCAAACATTCTAGAAATTAGCTTTTTCTTAATTATTCCATGTTCCCAGGAAGGCAACTTCAGAACAGATCATATCTTTATGCTACTAGCTAACTAACTACCTTCTCATAGTACAACAAAATTATGTTCTAAGAAGACTATTGTCTAGACCATTTTTCCTGTGGTAAATTATCTATGAAGACATTTGTAATTATCCAGGAAATGTGGAAAAACACCTATTGAGATATAAAAGATAAATGGGATACAAATGAAGGACCATTTTGTATCTGTATATTCAAAATAGTTAGAATAGATATACAGTTACTTTCTCTTGATTCAATGAGAAGAAATATTACAGTGGACAGGATATCATGCCTGCATCTTGTATTATGAATAACTACTACAAAGACAATGATATGCAATATATTAATTATTATAACTGCCCTACTAATCTGTTTTGACACTATCTCATTGTTACTTATTTCTCAATAAAATTAACAAAATAAATAAATAAAACAAAAATATACCCTCCCCAAAAAAGGGATGCCCTGGTGTGCGGTGACTTCTTATTTAAGGATGCTGAAAACTGGAAGTTTGTAAAAGTGTCCCATCTACTCCACTTTCTAGCTACTCTATTAATGAGGATAAGATAAATTTTATAAAATTTCCTTCATTTCTCTTGAGATATCAGTGCAGCGTGTACTCAGAGGCCAAGTTTCTTTAATTAGGAAGGCACTAGTTAGGACGATGTTAAACTATTTAAATGTCCATGGAGATTTGAGGAAACTAATTGAGTTCAAAACATATTGAAAATGTTGAGTGATTAAGCTATTATAGTACCATATGCATACAAGTATAAGTACAGTAGAAATACAGTGAAACAAACAGTAGAAAGGAGGACAGCACTCGGGTCTCCTGGCTCCTGGTATGCTGCTCTTCACTTACTTTATTTTTTTGTAAGCAGGAAGAAATTTTAGAACTGACATCTCCTAATACAACCTAAACCTTTATGTTGTGTCCTGACATCCAAGTTGAAAGGAAAAGGCTTCTGATGTTTTTATTATAACTTAAAATTTAGTGATTATATAGTGTGACAAATAAATGACAGGGCAGTGGGGTGTAGTGGCATGACGTTATAATTAATCTTCATTTTTCCTTTAAGCAGAGGCTACTTGAAAACTGACATGCACATAAATTTTAATTGATAGAGGTGGTAATAGGAATAGATCTAAAATAATTGCCTGAAAACTATCTCATGGCCACAATAGTGTCATTAGTTTAGGACTTACTCTGCTACACTAATATCTTACAAGTTGTCTCTAAGCATAATTGTGCTACAGTCTCTCTATAGCTTGGAAGGGTGGAAGTACTTTCTCATTTAACTCTTAGTAGTTCAGAAAAGGGTGCTGCATAACCTGGAAAATGAGAGACATCAGGGTGATTAGCATGGCTGTGGCTTTATTTCCAAGTAGAATAAATCTTCACGTGTCGCCGATAAGAATAAGAATCCTTCGGTTTATATCCTTTCTTCGGCCCTTTGCTCTTTTTTTTCTCGCTCTATCTCTCTTTTTCCTTTCTTCTACCTTTTTGATGACTTAGTCTTTAATTTCTCCCCTCTGTCTTATCCTTCCTCTTTTCATTTTTTTGCTATGTCTATCTATTTGCAGTATTTGGAATTGAATCTAAGGTCTTCGGATGGAGGTAAATCCCCGGCTGTTTTTTAATTTTAGTTTTGAGACATGTTCTTCCTAATTCTCCAAGTAGCCCAGCCTCTTTGAAGAAGGAACTTGTTATCCTTCTTCCTCAGCCTCTTAGTGTCGGGATTTGTGGCATGGGTCCTCAAATCGTGTCTAGGGTTCTCTCTCTCTCTCTCTCTCTTTTTTTTTTTTTTTGGCAGAACCAGGGATTAAACTCAGGCCCTTGCTAGGTAAGCATTTATGCTACTGAACCATCTCACCGACCTCAGGTCCAGGGTTTTTTTTCCTTCCTTTTACTTTTCCTCTACTTTTTTATTTTCTATTTTATATATTATTTTAGGCAAGGTTTCACTATGTAGTGCAAGCTGGTCTTGAAGTTATAATGATTCTCCTGCCTCAGTTTCTGAACTGCAGGGATTGCAGGTGGGCACCACCACACACCACACCCAATTCTTCCTTTTTTATGAAAAAAATTTTTTTTTCATTATTATTATTATTATTTTATGAATTTAGGACAGGGCCTGCAGGGTCTCACTACATAGATTGGATTTGTAGTGGTTCTCCTGCTTTCAGCCTCGCAAGTGCTGGGATTTCAGGTGCGTGCCACTATGACCCGGCTGTGGATTGAACCCTGGCCACTGTGCTCTGCCTCAGCAGGTGCTTTAGTCCGCTGAGCTATCTGGCTGGTCCCCTTCTTCCTTTTTAAAGTCTACTTCTATTTAGTGTGAGCCACTTCATTCTTCCTTTTACCCACTGCTGCTTATGTATGTATATGTCTGGATATTTTATACATAAACATGTGTGCATGGGAGGCAGTGATTACAGTGTTGTTCTTTTCAGATCTCTGTGAGCATTTTTGTTTCAGGTCTGATGGTTCAGACATAGTGAACGTGCAGAATGAAACAATCGTTTCTCATGTGTTTATTCAGTAAAACCAACATCTCTCTAAATATTGATGACCCAAATGATCATATGTTTATTTATTCATTTGATTACAAATTTATACTTGTTTAGGTGCCTGGGATTGGGGATGTAGTTGAAAAGTTACTGTCCAAGTCTACAAGGAATTTAGACTCTATTAAAGGAGAATTTCAGGTAAACAAGTTACCGCACTACAACATGGTAAATATTGTGTCAGTGCCACTACCACATTACATGGCCATAAGGACTTGTGGAAGAAAACCCCAAACGTGGGCATGGTGATCCCATGTTGCATACTTGGAAATACTATCCTAAATGATATTTCAGAATTCAGCCTGATTTCCTTCCAAATTTAAAAATGTCAAAGCTAAGACGTGGTCCCTAAGTTGATATCTTAGACTATAATGTGTTTTGAAAAAAGAGCTTAGAGAATGAGACTTCATCTCAGTAAAATTTGAGGGTAAAAGGAAATTGAGCAGTAGGATTATGAAATCACTATAGAACATTATAGAAAATTACATTTAATAATATTTATGAAGTAACTATCATGATTCCAAAAAACTATTAAAAAGCTCATATTATCAAATGTTTTGGACTTGAGATATCAATTAAAACCTGATAAATGAATTACTGCCATCCTCATCACCACAATAATAGTGATAAATGATATCTTTATAAATTTTTATCAAACTACCATTTTTTAGAGATATACTCATGCATACTAGAAGATATTAGTGTCTTCCACAAGGTGATCTCAAGGATTTTTCCACCATCAAGGAATGATTCCATGACCCTTATTAAAGCAGGATGAAGGGAGATTTTGTTCAGGACCATTGCTACAGGTATCAGCACCACAGTAATAGGATTTTTCAGAGGAGTAGAGAAATTGAACTTACCTCCAAATGTTACATGAGAAATTATAATCAAGAGCAGACTGTGGATCAGTGGACTGAAAATTACTGAAAGGAAATACTAGAGTTTTGAGATATTCTGGCTAAACCAACCTAACAGAATTCTTGCTGAAGTCAGGCCAGCGTGCAGACATCACTTAGGACAGCATGGAAGATGAAGAATATACTTGGCTATCAAGAGGAATCAGAGGGTGGGGTTTATTGAGAAAGTAATTTAGCAGCACTCTGAGTTAAAAATGGACTCCACAAAGAAATAAATAGCTGTGTCTAGAAAATGTTTCAGAAGGCTAACTGAAGCTTGTCCTAGGAGCAGAGTTAGCTCCTAGAGAGAAACCATCACAGGTGGGGGTGAGAACCTACTTTGGATTTATCCAGGTGACAGACATTTAACTGTGTAGATACACTGTCTTCCCCCAAATATTCAAATGTCCAGAGCCATCAGTTCATCACATATTCAATATCTTTTCCTGAAACCATCATATCACTTTCATGTTTTATTGTTACGAACTCAATGAGAAGTTGAAAACAATTATCTGTAAGTAAGTGACCACACCGCTAAAACTGCGGTCTCAGTTGACTAGATCCATTGGGCTGCCTGCCGTTTGTTTGGTTAAAAAAAATACAAAATGGAGACATAGAATATATGTATATGTACGTACAGATATATGGACACGGAGTGGCTTTATCTTTAATTTCATTTTGAAAATCAATTATTTTGATTACTAAGCAGTTAAGCTATTCAAATAAATCTCCACTTATCTGATGCTTGGATGTGTTTTCTTCCCTCCAAGGTACACACTGAATATATTGAGTATTTGGTTTTAAGGTATAAAAATGAATTACTTCCTTGTTTCTTTATTAGTTATCACGTCCTTCATCTCTCTGTCTGCATTTTTTGTGTATCTCCTGAAACAAACAAGCAGACAAAAAATTTACTGGTATATAGTAATTGCAGATTGTGATTGATAAAAATAAATAAAATCTCTAGATTGAGCCTGTTCTCTTTTTGCGGGTGAACTTTGTAGATTTAAAGTAAAAATATTGTAAAAAAAGTAAAAATTTTTTTAAAAAGTTACCATAACTGAGAATTTGTTGGACTTTTCAATAGCTGTTTCTAAACATAAGAAAGACATTCTTATTCACGATTCAATTATCAAACTCTTTCATACATTTAACAAGTAGTCCATAAATATGGCATCACCTATGTAAGAAATTCCCTTTAACATATAATCAAGCCTGGCCTTATCTCTCTTCTTTTCCTAGGTGCAACTTATTACAGAAAGTCTGCACTCACTGTCTACCATTCTTTAACAGTTCTTCAACTTCTTGCATTCTGATTTCCTAAGCATTCATTCTTTTCCTGAAATTTCCCTCACTAATGCTATTGATTACTGCCTCTTCCTGTAGTTGAATAATATTCAGTCTTTACCTTAATTGAACTCCCTGTGGTCTTTGACTTTTGCTTTCTCTCTGCTGCTTATAACTTTGTGATCTATACCTTTTTGTGGTTCTCTTCCTGCCTGTGACCGCAGATTTTTGACTTTATCAATATATTCCTCTTCTGCCTAGTTACCTAGTGGTAATTTCCCATCATTTTCTTATACTTAGTTATTCTTTTCTTATCCCCATTCTTTCCAGACGGCAATGGTCCATAGATTGCATCACCTTAAGAAGTTTGGAAGCTTAGCTAAGGGACTCAGCAGGGGGTCAGTGTGAGCCTTGCACCTGCCCTGTGGGTGGCAGACTTCTTACAATATAAAGGAGGTAAAGAGGCTTGCTCTTCTCCAACTTTCGCTTTTGTTACTTTCCCTGCTTCACTACCTTGAAGTGTTTCCCCTGTGCTGTGCTGCCTGTCTTGGAGCAGTATGGTTATGGACTGAATCCACCACAATTTGTGAGATGAATTAACCTTTTTTTCCTTAACTCTGGGTGTCAGCAATAAGAGAAAAGTAACAAAGGTATACAGATAGTGACGCAGACACAAACTGTGTGTTGTAATGATATGCAAGAATGTAATGATATGCAAAAAAATATGCATCAGCCTTTGGGATGACATCCAGGTACAAGTCACCTTTTGTACAATTTTGTCCTAGCAAAGCACTCATTTTTTAAGTACTCTTGTAGGCTTTCCCACCACATCCACAGCAGTCCTTTCTTTTTAAAAATTGAGTTATATGAATATATTTTATTCCAAGTACAGTACAGTCTCTGAAAACACAGATTATTTTTGAGTAAATTATTTATGATATTCCTCAGAGGCTTAGCTTGAGCCAGATAGTAGGCTGGGATACAAATACAACTAAGGTAAAGATCTGTCCTCAGGGCCAGGGTGATAGCTCAGTGGCTTAAGTGACTGCCTCAGAAACATCACAGAGGAGCCCATTATGTTACAGAGGACAGACATAGTGGCAGGCAGGAGGTAGTGAAGCAACAGGAGAGAGCCACAGTTTTTCTATCTCTTATATTTTTTCCCAGAAAATACAGGGCATGTAGCATTCACATCCTGAATCCTAGTGCCCTTGGTCCTAGCATTGTACCATGAATTAATTCCTGTATCACACACTAGATTCAGCCACCTCTGAAAAAGTTTCCCCTGTGATCTCTTGAGGCTTTGGGGAGACATCTGGACATAGGGCATAATGGAGTGTGATAACTTAATAGCTCTGCTGATTGGGTTAGCATAGTTCTGGGTGTGGACAACGGAAATATCCACTCTGGGTGTGGGCGACAACACCCAAAAGGCTTTTAATCTGGAGAGGATAAAATTATGGAATAAAGGCATACTTGCTGTTCACTGCCTCCTGCCTGTTCTTTATTATTTTTTTATTCATTTTAATGAAAAAGATAAAATAGCAATGAAACAATTTCAAAACAGATTAGTAGGACAGTTATAATAACTAATACATTGCATATTGTTGTCTTTGTAGTAGTTATTCAGAGGACAAAATACAGATGTGATAACATCTAAATAATATTGGTACAAACCTTTCTTCTCATTTTACTAAGAAAGTAGCTGCATATCTATCCTAGCTATCTTGTATATACATATTTTTCCTCAGCAAAGGTCCTTTATTTATTTTGTTTTGCTTTGTCAAAGATGGGTGTTCTATTGCTGTTAGAGGAGCTGTATTTAGAGAAGTCTTTAAATGACCTTTTCATCTTTGATGCAAGCCCAAGGATTATAGATGCTTGAGTTTAGCACAATAACCAATATAGTAGTCCATAATGGTAGTGAGTAATCAGCACAACTGGCAATTGTCCGAAGTTGTTGACTTAAGCTTAACTTAACTGCCTGCTCTGCCACAGTCTGTTTCTCCTCTGTGATACCTGTGACGCCATGCTGCTGCTTTGGAGCTACCTGACTGAGGGGTGGACTCTGCAAACTGTGCACCAAAAATAGGTCCTTCTTTTAACTCTGGATGTGGGTCATTTTTTTTCATCAGTGAGAAATATCACTAATTCAGGAAGGAAGCAAAGAAGAGAATGAAATGAGCAAGCAAGCTCCATTGCTTCTTATTTGTCTGTTTTTTAAAATGTCTTTTACTTTTCCTACTTTTTCTTTCTTTCTTTTTTTTTGGGGGGAGGGGTGGAACTGGGGATTGACTCAGGCCCTTGCACTTGCCAGGGAAGCACTTATGCTACTGAGCCATCTCCCTGGCCACTCTTTTTCTTCTTTCTGCTGTGCCACTCTAAGCCTCATATACTATATGTTGAAGATATTTTTGATTGCTCTAAGCCTGTGCTTGGACCAATCCTTCACAACTTAACACATGTATATATCCATGTACACACACACACACACACACATAAATCTGATTAAACCAATAAGATTTTAGCCAATCTTGAACTCTTCTGAGTTGTTTCAATATCCTTCATCATCTTGGACCAATTGAAATTATGTGGGCATCAAAAATAGTGATTATAGGGCCATCCAAATAGCTCAGGTGATTAAAGTGCCTGAAAGCAGACTCAGGGGCTAGGGGTTTGATCCCCAGGCCTGTGGCTGGTCCTGGCCCTGGAGACCACTGAGACAGCAATTGAGACTGGGCGTGGTGGTGCATGCCTGTAATCTCAGCACTTGGGAGGCCGTAAACAGGAGAATCACTATGAGTCCAATCTAGTAGTGAGATTCCTATAGACCCTTCCCTAAACAATTAGTTAATTAATTAATTAAAAAGTAAAAATAGTGATTGTGTTAGGCAACTTTTCTGTGGCAGAGGCACAATTCTTAATATCTACAATGAGAAAGAAGAGATTTATTTTGGCTCACAGTTTCAGAAGGTCTAGTCCAGAATGGACTATCTCCCAGGCAGAAACATCACAGTGGAGGAAGCATGTTGGATTCATGGCTGCCAGGAAAGAAATACAGCAGGGACGAGTCAGGGACAGGAATATATCCTTTTAGGTGATGCCGCAGTAGACCATAAGTCCCTCCCTCATCTCCTAACTTCACATGGTGGAAGCCATGATGAGTTTAGTACCTCTGTGACCCATTCCCCTTCCAAAAGACCCACCTCTGAGCACACAAGGCTTTTAGAGAACATGTTCCACCTAAATCATAATAGCGACATTTTTAATATTTTGCTTATTAGCCAAGATTGTGTTGAATCTCTCAGTAAGTAAATTTATGATGCTTTAGGAAGATCATTGATTTTTAAGTCCATGCTTATTTTAAGTTGATGGAGATAAAACACTATTAATCAGGACAGAGTTATGGTAGAAAAATGTAAAGTAAGACTTCATTGAGTTACTGCAAGAAGAAAAGTTGTGATTTAAGACAACAAAATGATAAAGAGACCAACTTTTTTTGACATAGATCTGTTTAAAATACCTAATTTTATATTTTGAATATTCATCTTATCATCTTATTCTGCACTTGTGAAATTACTTATACTTTTGTTTATTCCTCACTTTGTTCTAAAAATGGATTTAAGATGACTTGTGAGGATATTAAAAATACATCCAAGCAATATAATTAGAAATAGGTGAGAAAGTAGAAAAAATAACAAGACAAGGAGCCGAAAGGGGAATGAGAAATAAGACAAAATAGAAGTAAAGCTTTATGAAAGATCTTTATATTCTTGCTATTGTTTTCAAAAATTCCAGCAACCTACATTGAAGAAATTTGATCAGTTATTCATGTTATTCAGTATATCAGAACGAGGGAACTGCCGAGGAAGAAATGTTGACGAGCACCGAGACATGCTCTTGGTACACTGCAGAAGAGACACTATGTGGCGTAGTGAGCGGCATCCTCAGCACTGTTGCAGCGGCCGTAGTAAGTTTTATAAGACAGTTCCCTATAGCATTCTTCTTCATGGGCTGTGAGCATTATATTAAAATAAAAACCAGTTTAAGACACTGTTGTGCTTCTCTGCGGTATGGAGTAGGAGGGAAGGAACAGTAACGTATACGCATAATCCCGTTTGTAGCTTTTTACTGGTCTGGGTGAACTATTTTTGGTCTGGAAATATGGATTGTTCAGTATAAGAGATATTCTCTGGTAAGTACAACCTATATAAACTTTGGCTGAGGTTTCTTTGCCAAAAAAAAAAAAAGACCTTCCTAATATAACAGATGTTACAAATTGTGAGTTCAGAAAGATTTTGTGCTGTTTGTGGACAAATAAACCAGGTCTATGACTACTTAATTATGACTTGGAATTAGCTACCAAATGGAAATAGCAGAACAAATATGTCTCAGGACAAAAAAGAGGAAATAGGAACAAAACAAGGAAGAAAAATAAGCAGTTTATATTCAGGAATATAAATGTAAGGTAACATATATTTTATTTTTCCACAATTGCTGAGGTAATGAAACCCCTTAAGATTTATTTCTGTGTACTGTCATGTTTTCATTTCTACTAATGTGTAGATGAGGTTCTGTGAAATTTGGAATGTGAAGTTTACATGGGGAATTTAAAATTTAAAATCTGACCGCTCCTATCCTTGAAATTAGTTGTTAGCTGTGTTGTTTTTCAGTTTCACAAAGTTATGATCATGCCAATATTTCTACCCTCTAATCTTTTACTGTATTATAAATTTGTTCAAATTATTGGCCTTTCCAAAAATCTCTACCTAATCATAGGATTCCACTGTGTATGATCAAATAAAAGAATCAAAGTATAGTACTGTATACCTGACATCAGTAAATTTTTATTCTTTTCTAAAAATTTTAAGTTTTTAAAATTTTTCATTAATTTATTCATTTGGTACAGGGTCTCAGTATGTAGCTGGGTTTCAGTGATCCCTCTGTCTCAGCTTCCCCAGCACCAGGATTGCAGTCATGCACTGCCATGTCTGTTCTCTTTGGCTGGGTCAGTGCAGGTCTGGCACAGTATGTGTTACTTGGGATCAAACCCTGGTCCTTCTGTTTGCCAGTAGGTCTCTTAGACTGCTGAGCCATCTTCCCAGCCCATTATTTTTTTATTCTAAAGAGACAAAAAAAAAAAAAAAAAGCCAATGGGATTACAAGCACCATTGCTTAGGTAAAGTTGATTATGCCCAGGATCAAATGAGGAAGCAAGCCACGGAGTAAGAGGGCATGAATTTGGGACAGGGTCTCTTCCTGTTGGGGGTTGGGTTAGTGACTCACTTGGGCTCTTTCAAGGTGATTGATACCTATTTAGAATATCAATCCCAGAACAAAATAAAACAATGAAAATGGCGCAGAATTTCAAAACAAGAATAGAAAATTAACAGTGACTGATAGCTATAATTGAAAGGAGGAAGGGATGATTCTGGCTCAGGTTCAGAACTTTCAGTCCATGTTTAGCTGGCTGCATGGCTTCAGCCCATGATAAAAAGTTGTGCACTTCATGGGTATAGAGAAAGTAGGCTTAGGGAAAAGGTCAGTGATTCGTGTCCATCCTCCCCTGATCCACCCACCCACACCTGGAACTGTGCCTAACAAATCTAGGTGTGTAACAACCCAAATGAGTGGACAGTCAAGACTGACCATCCACAAACATAAATGATATTTTAAAAAACTCAACTTTGTTACTGAATTGCCTGTGGGTATTCTACAGCTATAGGAGTGAAAGAGCAGAATCATCTGTGTTATGATAGTCAGCCTCTCCCATTGGAGCAAGGTCTGCTGTTCTTTGAGTTTTCTACTTGAAAAGTCACTCCTCTCTAGTGGCTTCCAGTCCTCAAAGATGCTTTGAAAGGGAAACACTGGGAGCACTAAAATTGTGATTGCGTTGCCTGTGTTCTGATGCTCCTTTGACCACTCACAAATGTTGTATTAAACAAGTTTCATCTCCCATTGGTGAACAGTCAGTATCTGTCATAGAAAATCACAAACTGAGTATTTGTTTTCCATGGAATAAATTTTCTTATATTAACTACAAAGCTCATTTTAAGAAAAATGTGTGGAGAAAATACTAAATGAATGAAATATTTTTTTTTGTATTGGTGTGTCAACAATTATCTATACTTAATAATTATTGAATATTTAACAATGCAGATGCAGAGCTGTAGGTATTTTATAGAGATTAAGACATTCATTAATATTCTTGACACAGACATGATACAGGTAGTAAGTGGTAGAGCGAGAATTGTCTGGCTTTCAGCCTCTATACTTTCCAGAGAGGCCTTCTACTCACATAGTCTTCTTCCTGACATAGTCTCTAGCTAGCAAAGGCATCCAAATATTCTTAAACTTCATCGTATTTCTAATGATAAGTATTTATTTGCTTAGAAAGAGAAAGTTGCTTGTTAAAGTTCTTATGGTAAAGAGATGGGAGTTATTAGATTAGTATATATTATCATGTCACTTTAAATTGTGCTTGGTATATTGTGATAATAGATGAAGAATTATAATCTTTCTGGGAAAGAATTCAATGCAACTTCTCATTTAATGAAATGGCTATTTCTCTGTGTGACATTTCATTACAACACTAGAATCAAGGATTTGAGAATTTATTTTTCTTTCTATTATTCAAGAAATATAAAACGCAGTTTCATTGTCATTAGAATGTACTTAAACTACTGGGTGTTACAAGATCTAATCTCTGGGACAATGTCTGCATTAGGAAATCTGTGTCAGCTCAACCCTTCCTCATCTCTGCGAATAATAACAGAAGGCCTAACTACATGATCTTCAAGGTGGAAATAAAAGCTTCACAATTTCCTTTTGTGGGTTTCTTTTCTGATGAGCTCTCATAGTTCCAGAGCTGAAACTTTATAGAAATGAAAGAAAATGCTCTTTCACATGTTCAAACGTACTCTGATGGTATTTATTTCCTTCTCAGTAATTGTAAAGAATGTAGTAGACGTAAATGAGGTGACATTTGAATCTATACACCTAGTTGAAATAGGGGGGAGTTTCTACTCACAGAAAGAAATGATTTGATTCAGATCCCCTACTTGTGCAGGGAATGTCTGTTATTTTGGGACAGAAATTCAGTGATCAAAGAGCTCATTTGATGCTTAAAGACTTTAATGGATTGATTTATTTTCTATAGCATTAAAGATCTACTTATTTGGAGGTGAAAGGGCAGGAAGAATTTCTAAATGTCATATTGGTAGCTATAGGCACAACTAAACATGCACATGTAGATGTAACAAGCTCCTGATAGATTTTATGCGTGTGGCCATAGTCACTTCCGCCCAATATGCTGTTTGGCAAGACACCCATACTATTTCAGTTTTCACTGAGCCCCTTCGCTGACCTGTTTCGCTTCACAGAAGTATAGTATTTATTATAAAATGAGAGTGCTATGGAGGATCCACATTTTACTTTCCATAATGAAAAATTTGTAATGGAAGTCTTTATTGCCTTTATTCTGCAGAGTAATTCATATTTCATTTTCCATAATATATCATGATTCCTAAATGCACAAAATCAGGAAAAGAATTATGGTCTAGTACTGGGGATTTAAAACATGCATGTCTTTATATCTGTGGTAGAATCCTGCAATATCTTAACTGTTTTATTTAGGCATGACTATCTCAATACATACTGTCCACACACACACACACACACACACACACACACACACACACACACACACACATTCTCACTAAAACCTGGTTAGCATGATTTATTGCTGTAAGCAGTAGGATAGATGGAAGGAAGATCACAACTCTGGAAAAATAATAACCATCATTCATTTCAACAGATATTTATTGAGCTTCTACTGTGGGCCAAAAGCTTTGCAGAGGATGGTGAGGATTACAGCAATACTTCTGAACTGGATTCTTCTTTTATATAACTGATAGCTGAGAAGTACAGATATATCATATGTACAAATAAAAACATTGTGAGGCACAAAGTAATGCATTATCTAAGTAAGGTACTAGGGAGAAAATTGTTATGGATATTTAGGAGAGGTCTTGGGAAAGGAAAGTCATAAAGGAGAAATCAGAAGACAAAATATTAAATCTACTAGAATAGTAAATATGTAATTCACTTATTGAATAATGTAATTTAAAAATGAACTGGCAGGAATATAAATGTGCATTTAAAGCTATGCACACCAGTTTTAGGCAGCACTTTGATTTTGATTCTGAGTGCTTGTGTACAAATCAGTTTGATTCCAATGTTGTGGCTTATGATGATAACTGGCATGGCCTGGTACTGAGTCAGCTGATAGCCCCTGGCTCGAGGATCCACCGTATGCTTTGGCCTCGGTTGTGTCCAGCTAGGATGGCTTCCATCCAGGAAGTGAGCCCAGTGAGGACCCAGAGCCTGGACCGTTCTGCCTGCTGCTGCGCTCCTGTTGGAGCGTCCTTGTGCCAGGATCACAGAATTGGCCAAGGTGTGCTCAGAGCCACACCACCCTCTGAGTCTCTGCCTTCATAGCCTCTGCCCTTCCATGGTACAACTAGGAGGCTTTCCCTACTGAAGACATGCTCTTTCATCTTCAAGAAGCATCCAAGCTTAGTTTATGGGCACTTGCTTTCTAGAGGACCCAAACAGACACTGTCATTAGTTTTTGTTTTTTTTTTTTTTTTTTCAGTATCTTTGCTCTTAGGGATCAATAATTTCTCTGAAGAAGTCATTTAGGATTTGTGAAATTCTCCAAGCATTGTTAAATTTTCTGGATAGCATCACCTAGTCTCCAAACCACTGACTAAATGATGGGATTGCTCAAAATCACATTTTATCAATAAAAGGACATGAAGGTTAACTTGCTCATTTTAACAAAGCCAGTGAGAGTGGCATTGATCTTCTCTCTGAATAGGTATGTGTGTTCTCAAGTATAATTTAATATCAGAAAAGCTATTGTGATGCCATTTTTCCAGTAAAATATTATTTTTAACTCCAAGCAATGAGGTTGGTCTAGCTCTCTTTCCCCCGTCCCCCATCTGTGTGTCTCATTAAAGTAGATTTGCATGTGTTGAGTCAAAAATAATTCCTCATAGAAATGTATTTTTTCTTGATTTCTCCTTTTTAGGGGGAGGATCAACATATGCATTTCTATCAGGCCTCCTAATAGCTTCACTCTTCTCTGTGCTGTGAGGAGCATTCTGGTTTCCAGGTTAACTGAAAAACACTTGTTAACTGGAAATCGCTTCTGTTCTCAAAAGGCAATGATTTCTTTTCTTTCTTGGGCTCTTCAATCAGACTGATGCATCCTTGGACTGGCATTCAAAGGCTCTTCTGCTACTGTCCCCAACTACACTTCATAAGCTATGTGGCTATAACAACAGATTTTTGGTTAGTCTGCAAAAACCGCAGCCTTTAGAGCAGTTTCGCTATCTTTAGAAGGCATTACCTTTCTTGTCTCTCTATTCAAGTGCTTTTCATTAACAGCCTGTTCTCTAGACATTTTACAATAGGTGAGTGGAAGAAGAAAGTTATACATTTGCTTTCAGTCCATACTAGACAAAACTTCTCCTAGAAGCTTTCACTGACTCACTAAAATTGGTCGGTGTCCTTTAGTAGGACTATCCCAAAGGCGTGCTCTTTTAATGGGAGAGATCCTCAGGAGTAGAGAAGAATCTAATAAAGCACCTAGCACACAGTACAGGGGTGCTGCTTGGATGACTGAGAAGTGATTTTCATTGGAAAAAAAAAATCTGTTTGTGTCACTAGACTCTGAAATCACCAGAGAATTTGAATTGTTTTATTTTAAAGTCTAACTTTTCCTCCTTCCAAAGAATCCAGCCCATGGTGGCTACGCAATAAATGTATAATCAGAAAATTCAATTCAATTAGAAACCTATATCTTGCTAAAAATAATTATCAGTTACTTAGTATAGTTCAAAGGAAATAAATAGTACGTTTCAGTGTGATCTATCTCCATGAATTAACTTAGCCACAAAACTATTTATGTTATCTCCATTCTGTATCAAAAAATTTCACATTTTTAAAGGTTGCTATCCTTCAATAGGAAAAAGTGCCAAAAACTAAAACTTGTTGGAAAATATCACTCTTCTGTAGTCATTAGATGTTAATAGTTGTGCCAGGGTTTTTATAGCCATACTTTTAATTGGAACTGAGTGAAGGAAATCAACCATAGTAGCATTAACCTCTTGTACCTCTTTCAGTATCTCTGCCCTTAGGGGCCAAATGAATTCCCTGGAGTAGTCATTTGGAACTTGACAGATTCTCTAAGAATTGTTAAATTCTCTGGACAATATCATCTAGTGTAAAGTTTTCTCAAAACAATAAATTTATAGCCCCAAAACAACTTAGATATCTCTAGGAAGCATTTTCACCTTTGTGCATAGTATGTCTAGAGGTGGGCAATGTTTCCGGAAAAATACAAATGTGTTGGAAAAAATTAAAATATAACCCATATATTTCATAGAGAGAAATGCAAATAGTATCTAGGAGTCATACTTAAGATTACAACATTTTGGGAGATGGTTACATTTGCAGTTAGATGTGAAATCAATGTACAGTGGGTCAAGAGAAAGACTATTTCTCCTCTAGGCATTTCTGCAAAAGAAGAAGAGACAGATGAAAAAAAAAAATCACTGTGTAGCCTTAATGTCTTCAATGACCTAAATTCTCCAGGCAGTTAATAGAAGATAAAAATTTAAAAAGAACATGGGAGGGAACAGTGTTTCATAATTCAATGATGTTTCTTGGGGGAGTTAGGCCAGAAACAGAATATGAACTTCATTTGAAGTCTGCTACATCTTTCTTGCCTCTGCATGTTAACTTGTAGTAGTAGCACTGTAAACACAAGGACTGACAAAAAGAAAAGTGACATGTTCTTTCTATAAAAGGAAGAAAAACTTGGAAATCTGGAGTGGAGAATATAAAACCAAAGTACTCAACAGATAAACTCAAAGTTATTTATCACTTCTCTAGGACTTTGTATAAAGGTGAAGCTCCAGAGCCCATAAAGTTGGATGGACAATTCTAGTGATCTGTGGGAGTGACCCATACCTTACTGAACTCCAAGGGCAACAACCAGAGTGGGAGTGCCTGTGTCTGGCATTGGCAAGAAATAGATATAAAATAAAGTTAAAACTTTAATACTCATGATAGTAAAATACTGTTCATCTGAGGGTTGTGGAATTAAATGAGACTGTTACTGAAATGGAAGGGTTTGAATTCAAAAGAGCTTCATATTTGGAGAGGCAAGAAGTTCACAGGGTTCAATTGAATTCCTTTGAACTCCACTTCATTTTTAAAATAATATTCTAGTCTTCCACAATCTTCCTTCTGTTTAGGTAGTAGAAATGGAATGGATAGAGGGCTAGGCAGACATCATATCCAACAAATGTAGGAATTAAAATTGATAGTGGAAATAACACACTCCCATACCAACTGGTTCTACAAATTGAAGATGGGCTTTGATTCATTTTTTAGGCCAGAGGTCAGAAGAAGGAATGTTTATCCTCCAGGCATTTATAAGAATACAGAGTTGCAGTTTATCTTCTTTACTCCACAACTCTATATATCTAGAAAGAATCAGCAGGCTTTATAAATCTGCTCAAAATAGTTCTTCAGTTCACTGATGGGAATATTGAGGCTCAGAGAGTCTGTGTGAGTTATACAGTGAAAGCTAGAGGAAAAGTCTACACTAGGAATAGATCTCAGGTGTCCACTTGCCACTAATGTGAATAATCATACAACATTATTTTAGTTTTATTCATTATCTTAAAATACAGAAGTGAATTCCAGTAATCCTAGCTACTCCTGAAATCTATTCTTCCTTAACATTTTTTAGCATGAATTAAGAAATTCCTTAGTATTTTTTAATGAATAAATGCTGATGACATATGGGAAATGGTCTAGTTTCATAGACTGGGTATATGGAGATACATACATTGATGATATTAACTAAGAAATAGATTTTTAGTCTGATGCTAGTATTGATGGGTGTAATTTTTTCCATTCCTAATAGTTCCATTAGTTGCCACTGAGATTCACATTTGCTGAATTGTAGTTCTTGAAATTGCCACCTTCCTAGTGATTGCCGAATGTGTGTCATAACCCTAAAGGGAACATCAGTAACATCTGAATGAAGGCTGATGTGTGTTTATTCTCAGACACCTCTGGAAAAAAGGAAAAATGAGTTCTGATACTTATGTACCCATGATAAACCATGCAATTCTCCCTGAATCTTGGTTTTATCAAGCATGTTTTATCAAACTTTCTCCAAATGCCTTTACATCTAAAGGACAGTGGGTGATTCAAGGAATTTATTTTCAAGAGTTGACTAAAATAGAAAAATAATAACAAAAGATGTTGAGTAGATGACATTTATATATTTAATTATTGGTCCTCTGACTGTAACTGTAGATGCCAGTCCTTGAAAGAAAGGGAAAATAACTTGAAGCCCCTGTACCTGCTTGCAGGTGCTCTAATCCACGGAGCTATTTGGCCCTTCCATTGCTTTATTGAAAGACCTTGTGAGATTCTGCTATGCAATAGGAAAGCACAGTCTTTAAACTCTTAAAGAGATTCCCTAGACTAAAAGCAGCTGAATCTTGAATGTCAATCTTACTGTTTAAGAGGGCTTTAGTAAATTACTAATCAATGGGTTCTCAATTTGCTGAATTGTAAAGTTGAGGTGCTTGTCCCAGATTTCTTTAGACACTATTTTTATAGCTAAAAGACCATCATTAAGACAGGTAGAAGGCTCCTTTCCTTTGGATATTCTTTACCATGAACATGCAGCAAGGCTGTGGAATGTGAATAAACTTGAATTCTGCCTCTCTTTATGCTACAAAACTTTTAACATCCTCTGAACTACTGTGTTGACAAATATTGTAAAAAATCATCTGAGTATAGGACAGAACTGTTTTAATCTCTCTGTGGTGTCTATTAAGGAAAGTGAAATTATATACCACATACCAGTTTCCTGAAAATCATGCCAACTGATAGATTCTTCTAGATGACGGGTGTCTTGGCATAATGATGAGGTGGGTGGCTTCCTTTTAATCTGTGGCAGAAGAGCTAGGGCACTGGAGAAGTCTAGACTCAATACCTGAGTTTTACCTTGAGATTTACTATATGTATCATAAACTGTTTGACTGTGAAACTTCTATACTATCCTATGTAATGTTATTCTATCTTTTCAAAATTCTATATACTAGTTTTGCTAAACTACGATGGCACATGACATCAGCTATATAAAGAAGAAAGAAGAAGAGAAAAGAGATAACTGAAGTTTGGAGAAGCTGAATAATTTGCATTGGAGGAGTTTACCAACCAATTCCAGGAGAGAAACATGCTCCTGAATTACTAAAACAGTGATGGTGAAGCTTGATTGTGTCATCTTGATTGGCTTGGAAGCCACAGGGGAGACTGGCGGAGCACACTTCTGGGTGTGTGAGGTCATTCACAGAGATGTGGCCTTGGAGGTCCATGTCAGGCCCCTGGCACTATCGGTGGTCTCCGCTTCCCGGATGTCATAAATCTGCAGTTTTGCTCCCCTGACCTTCTGCCGTGATGCTCCTGCACTGGAGCTGGCTGGTCATGTCCTGGATCCCCTCACACTGAGAGCTAAATTGAACCTCTCCTTTAAGTAGCAGATGCTGGGTGTTCTGTTCCATCAAAAGCAAAGCCTGTCTTTGCACACACAGAACGTATTAGACCACACTAATATGAAGATCAGGGATTTTAGTTTCCAGGTGTGTTTTGTCAGCCTTCTTAATCTTGTAAATTAAATACCTGCAAGTCAAAGGGACTGAATATTGATCTTTCAGAGTCCATCAAGTATTACTCCAAGAAATAGGTAAGCAGGATTCCTAGCTACCAACTGCCCATCTTCTCACTAGACAGAACTTCCTCTAGAACAGAAGTGATCATTTCTCTTCTTAGGGTGGGTAATGTGCTTATTACATGAGCTTGCAGATGATGAAACCAAGATTGAGAACCTATTTTGATCAGAAATCTGGATGTGTTTATTTTACTCTTCCATGCTCAAAAACCATGCCATGGAAGAAGCAGATAGGATACTGTAGTCAGAGATGGCATGACTTCAAAAGGGTTAGAGCAAAACTAGGATTAAAATTTTTTAATGGTTTGGTTTGACTCAAGGGCTCTACAGAAGATTTACAATTTTAAATGCTAACGGGCTTGAATTAAAACATATTTTGCAGCCTCATTGTATGTAACTTTAAAAATCTTTTATTTATTTTGCACAAGGTCTCTGTATGCAGCTTGGACTTGTAGAGATCCTCTTGTCTTAGCCTTCCCAGTGCTGGGGTTACATGTGTGCACCACTACTTCTGGTTTTGGTGGCCAGCTTTGGCTGGGGGTGGGCCTGGCAACATGCAGTGCTGGGGATCAAACCCAGGTCACTGCATTTGCCAGGCAGGCACCTAGACAGCTGAGCTATCTCTCCAGCCCCATATGTAACATTTTATAATGCTCCCAATGCTTTCTTCCCATCACACCCCTCCACTGAGGGCATGTAATTTTTTCTTTAGGCTATGACTGGTGTAATTTTGTGCTTCGTCACTTTTGATATTGAATTGTGCTTGTCTACATAGTTTTTAACCTTTTTAAATCTATATATAGGACAATCTCATCCAGCCACCAAGACAATGCTAAGAGACTCATTTCTTTTGAATTTCTCTAGTAATTCCCTATAGAAGGGCCAATTATTGGAAATTATTTTATAATCACTTGTTCAGACAGTAGTAATAAGAGCTTGTCTCATCATAAAGATATATTTTTATGTATATATATTCATTGTCTTGCTTGTAAGTTATGAGTACATACTAGAAATTACATTTGATGGACTTATGGTGAAGAAGTTTAAATTGTATTTTTTATTCAATCTAGAGTCAAATGAGAAAGAGAGATTAAACAAAGTCAATAGACGATTAGCTATTATTAAGAGCTTTGTGAATTCTTAGCAAATGTTCCAGCAGTTCTATTAGAAAGTCAGAGGGAGTGGGAGAAAGGAAGGAGGAATCACTTTTCCTTTAGAAAGGAGAGTAGACTTCGGCATAGTTCTTAAACTAATGTAAGGAGACTAAAAAAAGATGTCTCACTGGAAGTTTTCCATCTATTTATTGTATGTATGTATGTATGTATGTATGTATGTATGTATGTATGTATGTATCTATCTATCTATCTATCTATCTATCTATCTATCTATCTATCTATCTATCTATCTATCTATCTATCTATCTATCTATTTTGCAGTACCATAGATTGAACTCAGGACCTTGTGCTTGCCAGGCAAGTGCTTATTCACTGAGCTATCTCCCTCGCCCCCTATCTCCCTGGCCCTCAACGGTTTGCATTTAGATCCCCACTCTGAATGCTCCACCTATTGATTCCCCGATGATTGTTTTATTTTCTTTAGAACAAGTTGTAGGGATTTGTTTCCTTGGGGAATTAGACTTCTTTTCTCCTTATATAAACAGAAGTTCTTGGTGAAGAAAACATCCTGTGAGCTGTATTTTCTCTTTTTGCCCTGGATATAAAAATGTTGAAAAACATAAAGACTTTAAAAGTTATACAACTGTGTTTTTGCTTAATATTTCAGGAACTCAGAATAACAGGGTTTTAGAAATAAACAAGGCAATGAAGAATAAATGGAGGTGAAGTGTCAGCACACTATATTTAAAGCATACCTAGGCTAAATTACACTACCTGAAAGCTAGGGATAGTTTTTGCATTATTTAAAGGATTATAATTAGAGAAAAGAAAAATATATGTATGTGATCCCCAAAAGTTAAAGTGTTAACTGTAGGGGCCTTTACAGAAAAAAGTTTGTTTTAATTCTTGATTTGGAACAAATATTTTTAAAGTTTATACTTCATAAGATTTCATTTCTTATTAAAATTTTTAATTCATTTTATTTAAACATGTTATTTTACTAAAATTTACCTTTTATTAGAAATGTTTTATTATGAGTAAGTTATTATCAATGACTGCTTTACTGATGAGAATTGAGCTAATTCATAGAGGCATAATTATTTAATCTTTCAAATTTATGATAACACAAGACTACAATTTATATTCCCTACTTTAGAGAACCAATCTCTTATAATTAATGACAATACATGGGAATATTTTCTGTTTGCATAAATAAGAACAAAACTGAGTAAAGATTCCATTTGTCCACATCAAATAATATATACAAGTAAAAATGTGGATAAAACTTGAGATGATAGATTCTAAAAATAATGCCTAAAAATTTATATTGGGGATGATTTTGTTTTGTTGAAGCTATAAACTATGATGGCTGAGGAGATAGCTCAGTGGAATAAGCACTTGCCTGGCAAGCGCAAGGTCCTGAGTTCAATCCCTGGTCCCGCCAAAAAAAGAGAAAGAAAAAAACCATATTTTGGGGGCACCGGGGAGATGGCTCAGTGGAATAAGCACTTCTCTGGCAAGTGCAAGGACCTGAGTTCGATCCCTGCTTCCAAAAAAAAAAAAACATGTCCTGAACTATGTGAATCATGAAACATTAAAGTTAACATACATCTTGACTGTGAATGCATTTGAATCTATTAGTTTAAGAGAAAAATATTAAATGGAATTATAGAATTGTTCAACATTAGAAACAAAAATATGTTCAGGGGATAGGTTTATTATGTAAAGGAAAAATTAGGTTCATTGTTCTCTGGATCAATAATTGTCATCAGTCAAAATATATGATGAATTATAAAAATAGATAAATATTGAAAAGTTTCCTACATAACACATCAAGTAGTGAGTACTTTGTCTTTGTTATGATATAATCAATACAGTGATCAATAATCTAAAGAGATTCATTAGCAAACAGGCAAATTACACAAAGCTGGGATAAGAGGGTCCAATTCAATGGCAGTGTATTGCACCCACCTCTCCTGGAACACTTTATGCTTTTATACATTTTTTCTGAAAATACTTCTTTGCATGTTTCATTCAACAAATTGCCAGGGAGTTTCAATACACTACTATAATAACAGCTATTTGAGACATTTTGTTTGATATATGGCATGACTGTTCTTTCAAGTGACACTTTCAAATATCCTGATTAATGCAAGCAGTCCCACTTTACTTAGCCACCAATCACTAATGAATTTCACAAACCAAAGTGATAATTTACAGAAAGCATCTTAACAAATGCTTATGTTATGCCAGTTAGTGTCCTGAAGCAAACAGGGTCACTAAGCGCTGAGCACAACGCTGCATGCAATAAACTGGCGTGAACTTTGATGGGCTGTGTACTGCTCAGCGTGGGCAGATGGAGCAGATGGAGACAATGTCTCGAACGTGAGATATCTCCAGTGTAGAACCCTGTGGATTTCAGGATATGTACATGTCCTCCTAACCTTCTCTGAATGTAGGAGGATTTAAAAAAACCCTGAAGATGTATTTTAAAAATTTAGAAAAATTTGCTTCTTTGAAGGGCATAGTTAAATGGACAACTTATTTACTAGATTATTGGAAACTATAAGGAATATTAAAATATTAGGTATAAAAATCACTACAGTTATAATCTCTGTGTATATAAATCATTAAGTTAAAAAAGTCAACACCGCTGCTACAAGTGACTTGATATCAGACATGACCAAAAGAAAAAAAGAAAAGAAAGAAAGGAAAGGAAGTTAAAGATAGGAATGTACAGTGCATTAAATTCATGCTCTTTTTTTTTTTTTTTTTGTGGAAATGGGATTGAACTCAGGCCCTTGAGCTTGTCAGGCAAGCACTTCTACTGAGCTATCTCCCCAGCCCCTAAATTCATTCAATTATGTCACTATACAGGACATGGCTGAATTCGTTTATTAATTCTAAGAGTCTTTTCATGGAAATTTTGGGCTCTTATATGTAAAGGATCATGTCATCTGTAAATAGCAATACTTTGCCTTTTTTCTTTCCTGTGCAGGTCCCTTTTATTTCTTTCTCTTCCTTGCTGGCTCTGGCTAATATTTTGAGTAGTATATTGGACATGACCAATGATAGAGGCACACTTCTCCTTGATTTTAGGAGGAAATCTTTCAGTTTTTTCCCCATTTACAATGATGTTAGCAGGTTTTCAAAGGTTTTTTCTCATATTGAGATATAGTTTTTTAACTTTAATGTTTTTATCACAAGTGGATTTGGATTTCATGGAAGGCTTTTTCTGCATCTATTCATACTTTTTAAAAGATAGCTATTATATAAAAATTCAATGTTCTTGTTCCTAAAGTAAAGACAAACCTGAAAGGAGTCAGAAAAAGGCCTTATTTGACGGAACCATGTGATACAGACGAGTAGTGTTACCTCACTATTGCCATTGTGTTATCGAAGAATATGATTGAATCTTTCCATTCCCTTTAGAACAGGAGCTATAAGGGACACCAGTCATATCTCCTGTGCTCTCTGTTGTATGCCAGTGGTTAAGCATAATGCTGGGCACGTACAGTACTTGTGATAAAGGCCATGCATTTGCTAGCATATTAGGAGACATTTGCTAAGTTGTTTTGTTATGGTCGCAGTGATATTATCTGAAAAAGTAAAAATATAAGGCACATAATTGGACCTTGATTTCATTCCTCAATCCTTTTGTAAAATGCTAACAGATGTTTAAATTTTATCACTAAACTCAATTGATCTGAGCAGCTATATGAGTATGAATTTCACTCATGTCTTTTTCTAAAGTGAACTACTTCATACATTAAAAATATTAGAAGTTATTTCATCAGGCACTCTTGATTACACAATTATCACAGGCTTGTTATCTGATGAAGTATTGATTTGCAAAATTATTTTTCTAAAGAAATCAATCTATCTTTTTCCTCAATATGTGTAATTGGAGTACATTGTTTTAGGTTTGTTTTTTTTTTTTTTTTTGTGGAACCAGGGATTGAACTCAGGCCCTTGAGCTTGCCAGGGAAGTGCTTATTCCACTGAGCCATCTCCCTGGCCCCGGAGTACATTGTTTTACAGGTTGAATATTTTTCTCTAGATTTTATATGATAGCAACTTTTTTGCTTTCCTGTTTTTCTTAATACTATCAAATGAAACACTTTTCAATTTAAAAATATGAGTACATTTTGAAATTCATAATAAATCCATTCATCGGGGCCAGTGAGATAGCTCAGTGCACTAAGGCACCTGCTTAGGCAAGTGCAGGGACCATGGTTTGATCCCTGGCACCATATGCTGTGAGAATCCCAACCCCAAAGTCTGGGTCATAGTGGCGTATGCTTGTAATCCCAGCTCTGAGGAGGCTGAAAACAGGAGGATCACTGTGAGTCTGAGCTACATAGTGAGACCGTGTAACTACCAAATACACAAATAAAATAAAATAAATCTATGCATCACAGAGAATTATTATTAAATTATTAATATATATTATATATAAAATATATATATAATATATATTATATATATAGATAATACATATATATATTATCATGTTATTTTTAAAATGGTTTTGATTCCACAATAGATTTATTTTGGTATTATTGTTAGTACATTTCATTTATGAGCTATATGGAATGCTCCATGCTCTCTCAAAACTCACTGTAAACTCAAACTCACTGTTTACTCAAAGTAAACAATATTAAAAATAGCATTATTTTACTTATCAGTGAATACAGGCATACAAGTTTGTCACATCTGTTATCTTATTTAATGTGCACCAAAACTGCTGTGAGCCCACATATGTTGCAATTGCACAGATGTTCAAACTGAGGCTAAAAGACATTTGATAAACTTTCATGCCAGTAAGTGCTTAATTTAGTGATGACCAATTCAGGTATCTCAAAATCTTTGGTTTCACTATTTTGTTTTTTTCTTTCCTTTTTTCTTTTTTCTTTTCTTTTCTTTTTTTTTTTTTTTTGTTATGTCATATAACAAGGATGAATGGTCTAGGGTGAAATTAGGAGAAAGTTCAGTCACCAACAAATGGAGAGGTAATCTATTGTAATGATTAAGTTTCATTGTCAACATGAGTGACCTGGGTGATGGTATTGGTAAACCACACTTCCAGTTGTGTCTTGGTGCATCATGGAGACCTGGCCTGAAGGTTTGAATTTGATCACTTTTGTCTTCCTCTTCCCTCACTCTCTCCCTGCTCTCTCCTTCATGAATGCTGTAGATTATGTAGCTTTCTCTTCCCATGCCCTTCCTCCACAATATTTCTGCCTTGGAGCCAGCTAACTGTGGATTAAAACATCTGTATCTGTGAGCCAGAATAAATCTCTTCTCCTTTAAAGTATAGGTATAGGCAATTTATCCCATCACCACAAAAGCTGACTCATACCTGTGCTGTCCTCTACCAAAACATGAGAAGGAGGATTCCACGTCTTAGAAAAAAAAAATATTTTCCTTTGTATTATATGTCATGACAGCAGAATCAGTCAGTATCAACAGTTCTCTACCAGTAAAAAAAACTGCACAATATGTGATTTGAAAAATCATTTAATAGAATTGAAGTCTAATAATTTCCACTTACCAATTTAGTTAAACCTGTCACCCTGTTTTTGAACACATTAAAGATAGAGTGCTAGATTTTTGGGATCCCACTTGCAGGAGATCTGAATAGTGTAAGTAGCTGAAAAGAATCATACTGTTCACTCCCCTGAATTTGGAATTTGAGGTCCTTTTTCCCTTCATCTTGGTTCCACCATCTATGGCTTGCATGTATCCTGACTAGAAAAAGAAAATACTGCAAGTCATAATGAAACAGATGCAAAACTCTTGCATTACTTGGTTTGGCCATATGTGCCTATAGAAGAATCACAGAGGTTTTTTTTTTTTTTTTTTTTTTTCTTATTGCCTCTTTGACCCAGTCTTCATTCAAAATAAGCTGTCCAAATTTATGGCGTTTGTATGGGATCGAGATTTTGCAAATTTATGCAGCAGGCTTCTTTTCTTCAGCCAGTTTCTTTTCGGCTGGTTTCTTAGGAGCTGTAGGCTTGTTCCCCAAAGGCTTCTTCACAGGTTTCTTGGGACCAGCAGCCATCTATGTTTTTTTTTCTTCCATAGGCTTCTTGCTGGCATCTTCCTTCTCTTCCAGTTTGGCTGCCCATGTAGCTGCTTTAGTCATACAGATCTTGTGATTCCTGGCCTGGTGAAGAATGGTGTTCCAGTGCATGGTCTTTGCATATGGGTTCAGCTACATCATGATTATCAAGTTCTTCAGAGCATTCTTCTTCAGGACTCAATGATAAATCTTCTTGCACGGTGTTCAGAGGGCTCTTTGGATCTCTGGACTCTTCAAGATTCTGCTCAGGGGCCAGGGAGATAGCTCAGTAGAATAAGCACTTGTCTGGCAAGCACAAGACCCTGAATTCAATGCCCAGTACCTCAAAAAACAAGATTCTGTGTTGATCATCTTGTGCATAGGCAGGTTATAGTGACTCTTGAGGGTAGAAGCTTTTCACCAAATGACATAAAGCTCATTTAACTTCCAGAAAGCACTTTCAGTCCAAATGCAGAAACTCTCTACTTTGTCCACCAGGAGCAAGTTTTAAAACATTCAGTTTGTTTATATTGAGCAGAGTAATGCCTGGGATATTTCTGAAGGCCTTGATGATGCCATTGTCTTCATTACAGATGATGCAAGGTCCCTTGAGCTGGAGGAAACAGCGATTTCTCATCTTGCCTTTGCCAGTCTTCGTTTGCCGAGAGGCATAGACCTTTCTGATATCATTCTGGGCCTCAAATTTCTTCAGAAGCAAAACTGCCTCCTTAGTCTTCTTGTAACCTTCATCTTCCACCACCAAAGGAAGTTCAGTGACTTCCTCAAATCGATGACCTTTGGACATGACCAGGGCTGGCAAGGCCGAGGTGGCCAAGGCCGAGCAGATGGCATACCGCTTCCGAGTTGTGTTCACTCTGTGGTGCCAATGATGTCAGGTTTTGGTGGGTGTAAACATGCGGGAACCCTTACACTGTGGGAATTTGAGCCGCATCTCTGCCAGTCCCCCAAGAATCAGCACTGGTCTGATGACCTGCTAATTCGCTGACAGCATATGGCTGTCAGTTGTTTTCCACAAGATGGTGTGAACAAAATTTACAATACCTGCTCAAATGGGAGCCTGGAACACAGCAGGCAAGGTGACATTTTTGTCAGGTGACTTCCCTTTTTTGGAGTACACAGATATTAGGGAGGAGCACAAGCCATGGTGGGGAGAGGGAGAAGGCCACCCACACAGGGGTTTTTAGATCAGTTTAAATGGTGTTTCCAAATGCAGTAACATCACAAATTTGAAAATTAGAAAATCCTCACATAAAAAGTTACCTCAAATATTGATATATGAAATTTCCATGTATCAATATTTTATTTTTGTTCATTACCAAAGGGTTATAATTGGTTTTTATCAACATGTGCATATTTTTTATTTCAGTGAAAATTAAGAAAACTATAGTGTGATAATCTTTAGACTGTCATTATAATTATCATCATAACTTTTCAGACAAGGTGTTCATAGAACCAAATTACATTGAAATCATCTTATAACATAATAAAAATAGATGGTGCTCACAGAAGACTCATTATGTATCAGGCATGCTGCCAGACACTTACCATATAATAACTTGTTTTACGTTCTCATTACTTATATAGAAAGTGGTCTTGATATTCTTGTAAAGAACTAGTGAAAACTTGAGAGATTAAGTTATTTTACCCAGTTCATACATTTAACAAATAAAAATAAATAAGACTTTAAAATGGGGCAGGTGGTTTATGTCCTGTGTTCTTAACAGCTATGCTATAATGCCTATGAATAAAAAATCTATATTATTACAATATTAAAAAGAAAACCTAATACCACCATTATAATCATGCCCTACCTTGTTCATTTTGTTTATTCATACTTTCTTGTCATTTTCTCTTATGTGGGAAAATGCATGCATATTTGAAATTGCATCGTACATGTCTCTACGGTTCCTTTCATAAATAACATAGTTCACGATGCGTTGTTATTCTGGAAGCCATAATTTTAATGTTGCCTTAAAATTTTATCATATGGAAGAGTAATTTGATTGACCATTTCCCTGTCCTATAATTTGTTAATAAATCCTATTTATTAAACTTTATTTTGCATTATTTCTTTAGAACAAGTTATCATGAAAGTGATTCTTGGGTCATATAGTATCTTTGGGTATAAATGTGTGAACTGCATACGAATTACAGGTGTCTTTTTGGTTTTGGGTTTTGCATTGCTGTGAAATATTGCTGATTTATTTCAACACTGTCCTTTGGTATCTTTTTGACATATCTTAAATTGTTCATGTGGCTGAACTGAGCAGTGAAAGGTCCTCTTTAGGTTTTTGCTACTGTGTTTTAGCTTCCATTGGTCATGGAGCCCTACTAACCTTGTCTAATAGTAGCTAACCTACTCCATGGCAAAATGTAGCAGAAGCTATGCTTAACTACAAAAACGTCTTTAATAATTATCATGTGTCATCTTGAAGATTATGCAAATTAACAAAGAAATGTCAAGCATCGTGTCCTGTAAGAGAAATTAATAAAATTTTATCTTTATAATAACATATCCAAGGTAAGTAAAATAACCTTGTGATACAAATTTTTGGTATAAAACCTTGAAACAATTAAATAAGCTTACACTCACAGAGCTGCTATACATATCAGCTAGAAAGACTCTGAAAGAAACTTAAACTTTATTTTGCATCCTTTTCTCTTAGAACTCTAGTCTGAAATATATATCAGAATTACATAGATTTTATATTCACACATGTATTTTATATATATATACATATATATGGAAATTTGCATCATTTTTTGCATCCCTTTTTAATCTCTAGTTCTTGCTTTAGGAAATACCTACACACTGTAATTCTGATTTGTATATGCATATATATGTATATATTTATGTAATATAGATATGCAGATCTATATACATATACATCTGATAATGTATGATATATATATTTCTGATATATATATAACATGCATATCTGATAAACATATATATACATGTATGTCTATGCACACAAAATGTGTGTATATATAAGCACATATACATGTATATATATTTGAAAATATGACAATTTCTTTTTTTAATAATTATGCTAAAGGAATTTATTTGGTTACATGACCAAAGGCAGTTCACAGAGTCAGAGAAAGGAGAATCTATAGTAGCTGGAGGTCCAAAAAACCTAGCAACTGCTCAACCCAAGAAGATAAATCCATGAGGAGACCAAGGATGCAGACCAGCTTCAGGCTAAGTCCTGAAAACTTACCGCGGGGTAGATGATTCGTGTCTGTGTTGGTTGGGCAAAGAAACTGGAGGTTGATCAACAAATAAGATGGCAGCAAAGACTGTAGCTCTTTCTAACAGGAGTACTCCCTGCATTTCCTTCTTTATTCATTGCGTGCTGCGTGCTTGGTGCCACCCACATCCTGGTCAGGATCTTCCCCTGGTTTGTGAGCTTCCTCCTCAACCATCCGTTGACACACTCTGAGCTGTGCTTTCCTAGTCTGTTAGGTCTTTCTTAATCCGTTCAAGTAGCCACATTATGATGATTGTCTCACCATGACCCTCGAGTGAAGATGCTATGCCTTAAGGACTTAATGAAATTGACAATTAACATTTCATGGGAAAGGCCCTAACGAGGTGTTGGTATGTAAGTATTCTTGTCTTTTTATGGGAGCTTCTTAGGCACATTCTTTGTAACTCCTGAGGGATGACAACAAGAGACTTATGCTGGTAACCAGACCCACCTTGCAAATAACAACTTACAAATGGCAACAACAAAGAAAAAAATAAATCAGCATAAAATAAAAATGGTACAGAATGTCAAAACAAGAATTGAAAATTAACAGTGCTCGTTGTATTACATATTGTTGACATCAAATTTGTTACCTTGAATTTGCTTTCTCTCCTTACTTCCCTCTTTTAATTCCATGAATCTTATTCCTGGGGATAATTTCCACAATTAAGCTACTTGCTTGAAAACCCTTGTTTTTGTTTATTTTTTTGGGAAAAAGTTTGGATACAGCATGGAGAATCTGTTCATCTAATTTCAATGTATAAAGAATTTCAAAACAACTTAGGGTGAAAATGCTGACATTTAGAAAAATAATTAGAGTTTTTTTATTTCTAATATGAACTTATTGCAAAAAAGTAGGATTAAAAACTATACTCTTTTAAAGAAAAATAACATAGTTGAAATTGTATTTTCAATTTCCAGAGACAAAAGCTAATAATATGCTGATATATATTTTTTTCTAGTTTTTTTTTTTTCTTTTTTCTTGTTTTTTTTTGGCAGAACCGGGGCTTGAACTCATGCCCTTGTGCTTGCCAAGGAAGCGCTTATTCCACTGAGCCATCTCCCCGGCCCCTTTTTTTCTAGTTTTTAATACCTAGATTTTACGAAACTATAATGCCTAGTTTGCATGAAATGGTTTCTATATATCCTTCCATAGACTTAAAAATAGGCTTGTATTTGCAAGATTGTGTTATGTCATATGAATTTGCTTCCTTTTATTTTATTATTTTCCTACTGTGGACATTATTTATTGCTCTAAAAATATTATCCCTGAATTTAATATTCACAGAAATATTATCAAAACAAAATACTGACATTCACATTTTGCTAGACTTTCTTTATTACCACATATTTCATCTAGGGACTTGTGTGAGTTCTTCATTTGCTACTTACTTTATGTGTTTTTCTTTCTATATTTTAGGGAAGAGTCTACATGGTGTTCAGGGTCTCACTACTAGATTTGATTCATAATGATTCTCCTGTTTACAGCCTCCCAAGTGCTGAAACTACAGCTGTGCACCACCACTCCGTCACATTCACCATCTCAGCATGGCTCAGGGGATGGGCCCTGCATGGCAGGCCAGGGAATAGAACTCCTGTCCCTTGTGCCTGCTTGCAGGTGCTTTAAATCTGCTGAGCTATTTGGTTGGCCCTGAATATATTATTTTGAAGGCAAAGTTGTGTTTATATGTATTTATGTGCTATTATTGTTAGTAAACATGAAATGGCTTCCAACATTTCAAATGTTATTGCCTATTTTTATTCTTTAACTTTGTCAATTAACAAAAGAAATTTTTACCAAAAGTCCATACAATATGAAGGATTAAATTATGAAAGAGACACGATAAGTGCTCTCAATAAAAATCATGTAACTGTGATAAAATCATCATGGCACTGGCCAAATAAATAAATAAATAAATAAATCACCTGAGGATCAATGGAACAGTTTAGAAGATGCAGATTAAAATACAAACACACTCAGCCACCTCATCTTTGATAAAGGGCCCAAACGTGTTCACTGCATGAATATTAGAGTCTTTATCAAACAGTGCTAGAAAAATGGGCTCTCCACGTGCTGAACACTAACACTAGGTCCAGGTGTATCACCATGCACTAAACTAAAGTCAAAATGGATTAAAACATTAAACATTAAAACAGAACTAAACATTAAAACAGAAATACTAAATCTCCTGGAAGAGAAAGTAGGTAGAAATCTTGAAGACATACAAATAGGCAGACAGTTCTTGAACAAAAACCAAACTGCATGGAAAATACTGCAAAGAATCAACAACTGGGATCTCATGTTACTGAAAAGCTTCTGCACATCAAAAGACATCACTAAGAGAGTGAAAAGACAACTGACAAATTGGGAAAAAAAAATCCTAACCAGCCATCATTCAGACAAAGGACTTCTATCTAGAGTATATAAAGAACTACATAAAGACCCAATACAAAAATGGGCATCTGAGGTGGATACATGCTTCTAAGAGGAAGAAATACAAATGACAGGTAAATATATGAAAGAGTTCAACATTATTGGTCATTTGAGAAATGCAGGTTAGAACAACTCTGAGATTCCATACCACCCCAGAAAGAATGGCTAACATCAAGTCAGCCAATAACAAATGCTCCAGGGGCTGTGAAGAAAAGGGAATCCTTCTTCACTATTGGTGGGAGTACAGACTGGCATAACCACTATGTATATCAGTATGGAGATTCCTTAAAAAGCTAAGATTGGAGATCTCATTCAAACCAGCTATTACTCTCTGGGTATTTTCCCAGAAGAAATGAAGACATGATACCACAGAAATATATGTGCGCGCATGTTTATATCAGTGAAATTTGCCACAGCTAAATACTGGAAACAACCCAGATGTCCATCAACTGTGGAGTGGATAAAAAAGATGTAGCATTTTTTTTTTTTTGTCTTTTTTGAGACAGGGTCTCAATATGCAGTTTAGGCTGGCCTTAAGCTCACTTTGTAGCTCAAGTTGGGCTCAAACTCACAACAATCATCCTGCCTCAGCCTCCCAAGTGCTGGGATTACAGGAACGTGCCACCAGGCCCGGCTAGCATTTTTATACAATGGAGTATTACTGTGCTATAAAAAAGACAAATGAGGACTTTATAGGTAAATGGATGCAACTAGCAGCTAAACTCATAAGTGAAATAAATCAGAACTCCATGTGTAAGTATTATAATGTCTCCCAAGTGTAAGAACCTGAAAGAATAAATAAAATCTGAAAGGAATAATATAGTAAAAGGAAAGAAACTAAATATAAGAAATAAACAATAAAGATGAAGGGAAGGGGAAAAAGGTGGGAAAAAATGTAAGGGGGAAAATCATGCAGATATATATTCAGGATAGCTTAGAGAATTGTAGTTCTCATTTGCATCAGGTTTGTTTTCTGTATTTAGGTCAGGGTCTACAGGGTCTACAGCATCTCAGTACATAGAGGGGAACTGTAGTGATTCTCCTGTTTTCAGCCTCCCAGGTCCTAGGATAAAAGGCATGTACCACCACACCCAGTCTCAATTTTTGTCTCAGGGTGCCCTGTGGGCAGGGTTGGTGCAGCACTCAGGGGATCAAACCCTGGCCACTGAGAATCTATCCGTTTTTTTGAAGAAGCAGATAAGATTTAAGATTTTCACTTTGACTTACTCTATATGCTATTATCTATAATCTGAGCAATGACATCAAAGTCAGCATGGTTGAATGAAAAGACAGCATGGTTGAAAAACTATGGTTGAATACCTCTATCTTGTTCTTCGAAATTTGTACCGTTCCTAATGGTTTATCAATTAATTAGTGTACTCTCTTTAAAATAGGTTTTTGAAAAAATATAAGTCAAAAAGAGCAAGAAAAAATAACATTTATTGACAGTAAGCATTAATGTTTACTTATTTGACCAACTATACATACCTATACCTGTTAATCTGAAGAACAGATTTGATGATGAAAATATGCAATGGATAACCATTGTTAAATTTTTATTCTTGCTTTAAAATTCTCTACCATTTGTGCTATCAATTGTTACTCGGTGTCCATTGTTTGTTTTTACTTTTTAAAGTAAAAAAATTAAATTTTACATAGATACATTTAAACCAAACTAAACCATTAAAATAGATGTTTTGTGTCAATATTTTAAACAGGACTAGATATAAAACATAAAATATTAAAAGTTATCATTTTAAAACATGAACATGAAAAAACAAACTAGCTCTTAGCCATATTTAATTGCCTAAGTAATGTACATATATACACTAAACACAAACATAATCTTTTCACGCAAAAATCTGGAAAATGTGTGTGAGAGCTGATATTAAGGATATTGGATAATGGTGTACACAACACAAGTTGGATCAGGATGGCACTACTGCGGTGAGCTCTGCTGTGGCTTGCAACCAGCTGTCTTCCCAAAGCCACAAGTGCTCACAGATGAGGCTGTGGGCAGGTGATTGGATCATTGGCTGAGCTCCTTACAAGTTCAGCCACTTCTGAGCGTACAGCTAAATCTGGAAAAGTCTGGTTTGAGGACATGGGTTGCTGGGAGCCATGACCTGGAAAGGTATCCTTTCCACGTTCCTCACTTGAAGCTTGGCTTCCTGCCAGCACTGCCATGAGCTACTTCTCCTCCGCCAGGCCCTCTGCCATGCAGCTCTGCCCTGGAATCAGTCAACTATGGACTGAACCCTCTACAAACTGTGAGCCAAAATACACCTCTATTTCCTTACATGGTAAGCAACTCACATTTTGACCCAGCAAAGAAGAAAGCAACAAACTGAGTAAAGATTTTGGATTTGATCTAGTACCTGAGGGTTAGGAAAGTGCTTTAACTGGTTGGTTGTCTGGCTGCAATATGGGACCAGTGTGTCTTAAGTTAAAAGAATTTGAAATGTGAGAACTGCCTTGATATGACAGAGGAAGGTATCCGAAGACTTAGGAAATTAGGAATTTAAGAATATGATTTATCAGTGCAGTCTGGGGTGCTGATACATCTCATGAGGATTAAGAGGAAATGCCTTTATTGAGAATTAAATTCATGAATGACTCCTAGCATCAGTGATGAGCTATGTGGTCACTTTTCTCAGTCGGTCAGAAATTACCACACAAACCGCTGTCACTGATCAAGGATCCTTATATATAGTGGAGATTATTGGATTCAGGTGACAGTGCCAAGGTGCAGTACTTCATGTTTAAGGACAAAGTGGGTGTGGTCACCATAGCAGGCAGCGGAACTACAGCAGTGATAGAAACAGCTGGACTTTCAAAGACCTACAACTCTATCTTGTTGTCATTGTGTCCCTAAGAAGAAATTGATGACCAGTCTACTAAATTTATACTTGATCTGAATAAGAAAAATAATTCCAGGTCAAGAAGACTACAGTATAATCTGTTTCAGTAAAGCAATGTCACAACTTTCAATCAATTCCTACAATTGAGTCTCTTTACAGTCTGAGTCCTTTTCAGGAAAGACTGTGCTACATTGCCCAAATTTTATATAGTTAACATCAGTCCTAGGCTTCTTTGAAGGTACTTGTAGCTTTTCACCAGGTATTGAGAAGAAAGAAATATCTTCCAAAGCATCACAGACATGGGTCCTAAAATGACATTGTTGCCAGGAAACCCAAAACACCACGATGGTCCATGGTAAACCTGGAAATTTGGAGGCCAGATTATCAAAGGAGCTTTAGTTCATGTCTTTCTCTTAGTGGATTCAGTAGTTCTCCAAATCCTATGATTACTTTCTGAGTTCTTGAAGGCATAATTAGAATAGACAAGAGTCAGCAGCTGGCAGAATTCCCATAGAGTAATTATCTTCTTAACGTATTACGACTGTCTCACATAAACCTGGAAATGTATGCCTCTTCCCCAAGCCACGGCCGTACTCAGTTACTGAATCCAGCATAGAGCCCTAAATGTCTGAGTAATCCCTATCATACTTCCCTCTTGTGTATCTTCCCATAACATCAGCAAATCTTAGAATTTTCTGAGTGATGAGTAAAAATGCAGTATACTCACAGTTGTCTGTGTAGTATTCCTAATAGTGACAATTTTAGAGCGCCTTCTGTCATCACTGCGAACATCATTGTTCAAGAAACGCATAGAAAAAGATTAGATGAACACCACTGGTAAATATTACTTTAGTTTGTGACTATTTTTTCACATTCTTGAGGCTAATATTTATTATTTGTAACAACAGAGCAGTTACTGTACCCTCTAGCTCACATGGAGATCATAGTCAAAATGCAGTCTCCTTAAAGCTTGCTATGAAAGTTACTTTTCAACAAAAAAGGTTCAAGTCATTCAGTTACATTTTTGCACACTCCATTTGGTACTGATTTTACTGAAAACCACACTTTTAAGATGTTTAAATTGTATTTTTACCCACTGAAGTGAAAAGCTACCCTTTCACAAATGGGCTGTATTATAGTTTAGTCCATCAACCAGCTTATTTCAACTATATGCATTTAGCATTGCTAGAAGCATCTTAAACACATGCTAGAAGAAATGTCTAGGAAATGAAAATGAAAACAATAATCTCCTTTCTGGGTGACCACCGAGCATTTCTGAAAGGCATTTTTCCCAGACAAGAAATGATCCAAAATTTCTACTGCATTATGAAATCTAATAAGGAGGAAGAAGACGGTATTATTAATGATTAGAAAATTAAATATGTGGAAAGACCAAGCTCTATCACTAACCAGTGTCTGAGACAGATTTTTGTAATTGATTGACAATTAAGAAATGCACTCTCTCTCTGAAGTAGAGAAGAGAGGGAGTAACGTTAGAAAACTACGGAATAACTTTGCAGCATTACAATTTGACTGCTCTGAAGTGCATGCAGTGGCAGTCTTTCTTGTTTTATATAAAAGTGTATGTGGGTGGAAAGACAAGAATTATGGCTTATGGGAGGCTTTTGCTACCAGGGGAAATTCCTGGTGCAAAGGCAGAGGAACTGAGTTGGGGAAACACAATTTATGGGCCCCTAACTCACACTTTTCTCTTTGCAAAGAAACTTCAATAGATAGAAGCAGCTTCACAGGAAGAAAAAAAACCCCACAAAAACAACAGAAAACAACCCCCCAATATTGAGTTCCTTTGTTTTAAGATATTTTTAAAATCTTTTTTCATATTTCTTTTTTAAATTTTTTTTCTATTTTCAGAAGAAAAAACAGAGTGATGCATCTTCTTTCTAAAATGTGTATGGTTTATTAATTTATATATTTAAATTTAATGATTAATTATTGGAATTAATCTATAGGAAGTAAAGTTACTATACTGTTTTCATACATTCTCTTACAACTGTATATCCTTTTCTCCTTCACAATGTGGTTGGGTTTAGAGCTTTATTTGTTTTGCCTTCAGAGCTTCATAATACAAATAAGTGTTTCTTGTTTTTTGTTTTTTTCTGAATGAACAGCATCTTTGCTAAAATGTTCTCAACTGTACATGGTCCTAGACATAGACTTCACAGAATTAAAATTGTACCTCTGTGGTGAAAACACACATTGCAAAATACATTTGGTAGAATATTTTTGTTTATCTTTTATATTTAGTTTATAAAATCCTGACAGTTAAAAGAAATATAGGTTATAAGAAATATAAGAAGGAAGGTGGCAGCCTCATCTGTTTTGCTTTGGACCAAATTTTCTTCCTTCCTTTGACCAGTTTCTTCCATCCATCTATAGTATTTCTTAGGCCATACAAACCTGAGAAGAGAAAATTCCCTATGTACAGGAACAACAGCATTTGATACTTGTAGCATACATAGAAGACTATGCTCTTGCTTTGAGACATAAATTGATTTGGGGGCTTGGGAACATATCCTTCTGTCTCTTCAGTTGTTCTTCCATCATGTAGCAAATAATTCCCTTTTCAGTATGTTAGGGAATGGGTGTTATCCAAAGACACATAGCTGTACTGAAAGAATCTTGTGCTCGTCCAAATATAAAAAATAAATCTCGTTGAGTGTCCTTAAATAGTGAAATAATATAATTCCTTAATGCCCCCTTTCTTATTCCTTAACCAAAGTATAGAAAATTGATTGATCTGTCTTGTGCACTTATATTAAAACTAACTTGATACAAAACAGATTCTAACCATTGGAAAAAGAAAATATAGTTATAATCTATTATCTTAAAGCCTTCTTTGGTAAAAATATGTGAATATGTTTGCTTTCAAAGTCAAATCAGAGACATCTAGCTTAGTTTCTAAGAGGTATCACTGCGGGACCTTTTGGTACATCTTTCTAAAAAGGCGATCCAGATCAAGTGGAGAAGGGGGTTTTCAAAGTGCAGAAGAGTGAAGGACCTATGAAGGTCAGCAAATTGGCCAGGAGAGGGGCTGCAAGATGGCTTAGTGGACTAAGCATCTGATTAGACAAGTGCAGGAATCTGGATTTGATCTCCAGTACCACATGCCCTGCAGGCCCTGGCAGGGGTGCACTGAGCTGGCCACTGAGTCTGGGAGTGGTGGCATATTCCTATAATACCAGTTCTGGGGAGGCTGAAAAGAGAAGGATCACTACAGTGTGAACTGTGTGAGCTGTGTAATGAGATCCTGTACCAAATACATTTAAAAAAAAACTGGTCAGGAGTGTAAGGTACCAAGAGAAGAAAGATGAAAATGAACTTGGACAGGAAGATTGGCATCTAGTAATGGGATTTTTAGCATCCAGTTAATTAAACTGAAGTTTATTCTCTAGATATTGGGAAATCATCAGTGAATTTTTAGCTAATGAGTGAGAAAAAGTATAGGTTAATGTGTGTAGGCATAAACTGGGGAGGTAACAGAGGCAGGGCCATTAATGTAGAAGGTTAGGCAAGAGGTGACAAAATCTGAATCAATATAGGACAGTGAGAACAACACTGTAATAATAAACGTGAGTCTTTAAAATCCATTTCCTCTCATTACACTCAGATTGTTCAGAATTTAAATAACCTGTCAAATTTTATGTAATTATCTTTATGTGACACTATTCCTCTTAACCTATATCTTACCTTTCCAGTTATTTCTTTTGTATTAACTCTAGACATACTGTCTGATAAATTCAGTACTATTTTCTTAAACCTTCAAAGCACTGATACAGATCAGGATTCACAATCTGAGATTCAGCTATTAAGAAATTACTTACATTCTTGCCAGAAATTCAATGTTAACACATATGAACTTCTAGAAATATGCTATTTAAGTAGTAACATTATTTAAAACTGAGGAAGTGACTAAAAGAGAAAACAGACCTTGATATGAAACTAAAAACATAAAAAAGGACATGATTATTATTGATGTCATTTGTTTCAATTTCCTGCTCTAAAAAAGCACTTAAATTACCATATGCTTATCATATTGGTTGAATTCATTTATAGGGAGAATACAATCATTAATTATCATAATTAAGACACCTGAATTCAAAATGAATGGCATTCATTCTAACCTCAGTTGTAGCTATGTTTTATCTCTGACAGTTGGGTTTCCAATCAAATGTTATCTGATTTTTCCCCTTAATCATTAAGAAATGCTTTACTAATTAGCACATGAAATTCATGCCACATCAGACTGAATTGAATCAAGGCCTATTATCTTGAGCAGTGAGACACTTTGAAATTCTTGGTAATAGGGCATGAATATGTTATACGGTTCATACACATTTCATGAATCTCCACATTAGCACTATTTTTTTTTCCAAGACAGTGTCATTAGTTATGCCATTTTCAGGACCTTTAATTCGATCATGCTGTTTAACAGCCTGTTAGATTGTGGTGTATGAAGTCGTACATTAATTTGTCTTTGGTTACACTTTGGCAAAATGATTGTATTTGGTTGTAAATACCTGGCATGAAATGGGAAATAGCAGGTTACCTGAAAGATGCAAAGCACTGTAGAAACAGACTTATTTCACATTCTCTTTATAAACAATAATTTAGAATGTGTATCAGATATCCTCACTTGGCCTCTGAATTCACTCCTCCTTCATCTTAATTCCTTGAGGCCCAAAGGGTTGGTTTGAGCTCATCAGTAGCCCCCGCCCCCATGGCTCACTTTGGCCCAGAGGGAGGCTCAAGCCTGAGGTAGGAAGGGTGGGATAAGTTGCCTGCAATGTTGTCTGAAAATGACCGTGTCCTAAATTGGAAGTTTCTATTTTGAGAAAAAACCGACCTCATCTTCAGTATTCTGTTTCTGGTTTTGGCAGAACATCTCTTCTGGTGCTGCTCGTCCTAGATGAATGCTTGACCCCTTGAGGTCCTCTGCTCACTGTCTACCTTTGTAAAGAAATCCCCCTTGGCTGTTCTCATCTGAGTATGCTGTCATTTACTCTTGGGATTAGATAATAAGTGGCACATTTTGCTTTGTTGGAGGCCTAAGGCAATTAAAGGAATGGTCTTTTGCCTAATCAAAGCTCATATACATAGTACAAAAAACATAGCCATCAAAGTGATAACCAAGGTAACTTTGGCTCCCATAAAGTACAATATTCTTTGAATAATTTATATTCTTTGTAAGGATTTGTGTTTTATACCTTCTACACTAATGGTCTTTTAATGAATGCTGACATACAAAACACAGTAATCACCCTGTATCTATAGGGGACACATTTCAAGACACCCAATGAATGACTGTTGTATCAAATTTTACCAGTAATTCTCTCTCTCTCTTTCTCTCCCTCTTCTCTCTCTCATTCTCTTTCTATGTACATATTATATATATATTATATGTATATATACAATTTTCCTTTATATATTTTTTCTTGTACATATGTATGTGTAATAAAAATGAACTTGTAAATACAGTAAAAGACTAACAAAGATAACTATTAATAAAATAGAACAGTTAAACCCACACACTGCCGCAAAGATTGTGTGACTTGTTCTCTCTGAGTATTGTACTCATCCTTCCTCTTGTGAAGGTGTGAGGTGACACGCTGCTCGTGTGGTAAGACATGAAGGCGTTATAGTGCAGTGTGAGGCAGCTATTGAACCTTTCCATATTTCCCTGGGAAGCTGTTCTAAGTAGCAAGATGAGATCTAAGGCCTTCCATTCTGTCTGGCCTGGGATATATAACCTTGCCCAGGTTACCCATACTGCATGCGTATTAGTAACTGTCTCTGCTTTCAGATCAACTGTCATGACATTCGGGTCCAGTAACTCTCAGAAGAGAATGTAATTTAAATTTTAGGAAGTAATTATTCCTGAAATTTTCCACTTAATATTTTGGCACTGTAGTTTACCATGCCTAAAAAGAAAGTAGGGAAAACTGAAGTATAGATAAGACAGTGGGAACTGCCATAGTCCTCAACAATTACTATGTTAAATAAATTAATATTTTGTAAATTCTAAAGTATTTTATTATTTTGCAACATAATTAATCATTATGTTGCATTTATCAAAGTTTAATTACATTACAAATTATAAATGTAAAAACTATAAATAATGCTAAATATGCTAATATTTTATTAGAAAAATTGATAAGTTTATCTCTTCAAAGGTTGGGTAGGTTTTAATTCTTTGTACACAGCACACATTTTGTATAAAATTTAAGGAATATTTTACCTGACTTGATATTTTCAAGTATTTGTTTCAATTTTAGTAATAATATTTAGTATAGGAGGAGTTTGGACAACTCAGTTTTCTTTTCATTATATATAAAAGACTCAAATGAAAATGACTCACATAAATGAAAGAAATGAACAGGTCACACAGAATGCAGTTACCCACCAAGAGAAAACTACGTTCATAGTTAAATCCTTTTAGAAAACTAAACAACTTCTATTTTTATTTATTAACAATTTTATATATGATTGTCATTTTAGAAATAGCTAGTATAGGGAGCCCAGATGGTCCATGCCACTTCCACAGGGCACAGCCAGAAGGAGCCATGCACTGCAGCCAGACCCAAGCCAGGCCTGACTGATTGAGTGTGAGTTTGGTAGAACTAGACGGGGTGAGCTGAGGCATAGTGCTAGGGCCCAGACCAAGGCCCAGACCTATGGGAGCATCCTCGGGGCACAGAGGTCACAGGACGTAACTGGCGTGAACTAGTCTGTCTGGAAAAGTCCAGGTACATGACAGGGAGGAGCCCAGATGGAACTCAAGGGAGCTAATTTAAATACAATTCCCAATTTAAGATCTGCTTTATATACATCTATAATGTTTGCTTCTATGTTCTACAGTACAAACTCATGATTTACAAAAGTTGGTCAATTTCTAAATTTCACTAGCTTTTTTTTTGGAATTGCTAATTATACTACTGTAAATAAGAAACCATATCTTCTTTAATCATATGTTCTTTGGATAATAATGTTAAGAAGTGCTTGGGTAATAACCTCATCAGAACCCAATGCCAAAGGATGGAGGATAGTGCCAAGCTGAAACCAATATCTTGCTTTTCAGTCAATAGAGAAAGCAAAATCTTGGGACACACACAAAACGAGAATCTCTGATGCAGGAGAGGTACCTGAAGAACAGACCCTACACCGAGACACTACAGACTGTAGTGCTGCAGCTACCTACTATCAGACATTCATAAAAGTATCACAGAACTCAAAATAAAGAGCTCTCTCTGAATCAGATAATGAAGAAAAGAAGGAACAACATACAATCTTAGGCCCTGGGCCTACCTAGAACAAACCCAGGAAATACCAGCATGGAAAAAAATAGAAGTCACACACCAAAATCTCTGAAATAATAGCAATTGAAATAAAGAATCAATTGCAGAAAGGTATAGAGGAAATCAGAATGAAAATAATCTCCCAGGTTAAAAAAAACTAATATAGATATCCTATGATAACCTTAAACAACTTAATTTTAAAAGTTCATATCAGATTTTTTTTATTATTAAGTCCTTGTTTTTATCATTCTTATAAATATACTATTTCGTATTTTTCAAATTATGTCTTTAGAATGTTTATGATATAATTTCAGAAAATCAAAAAGCTAAGCTTTTTTTGGGGGGGATACTGGGGATCAAACTCAGCACCTTGCACTTGCCAAGCATGCACTTGTGCCTGCTAAGCTATCTCCCCAGACCCCTAAAATATTGTGCTTTTAAAAGTATTTGGAACAAATTTTCTTAGCTTAAATAAACATATTCTTTAGAGTTTAATTTTTCCATTTATTATTTGTTGAGCAGACCATGTTATTTTAACAAGAATTTACTAGTCCTTCCACTCAATTATAATAATGGAATCATAAAATGCTAGAGATCAGTAATATTTCTTTATCATATACTATGTGCAGAGAAGAGCTCTAACCTTTTGAGGAGATAAAGATGGATTGTGTAAATTCCCTTCACTTTATGGAGGCTTAAAATGGATACGTTTCGTTACGCTAAATACCATAAACACATAGGTCTCTTTCATAGCCCAGGTGTATGGGGGCAGTGGCTTAGGTTGCCAGTGGAAAGAAGAAAATACTTTGAGATGCTGGTGCAAAAGGAGATGTAAGGCAATGAAGGAAAGGATAGAAGTGTTTGTGACTTGGTAATGAGGGAGAGCCCACCAGCGCCACTAGACAAGATCTCAATGGTACTGCTGGGCAAATCTGATAGGGGTTGTGTGTGCAATAACAGCACCACCTGAAAAATTCTACTAGAAGTGCATAATCAACAATGGTCTCATAAAATATATGAAGATTGTATACTTAACAACAGGGTCACTTGGCAAGTACAGTGGCAGCTGGTTAGGTGAATTGCTTAGCAGCATGTTAATGTAGGGAGGGACTTTATAGACTGAACTATGTAACAATGATATCAGTAGATGTTTTGTTCAGTTTTATGATCAGCATTTTATGGAACAGCTGGGCAGGAAGGCAGTTTGTATAGATAGCAATAGCTGGCCCAGTTCGCACTGTCTCTGATACTTATCACCTGGACATTTCCACTTATAATGGTTGAGAGTCTTAGGAACATAAAAGCAGCATTTGAGAGGCACAGTGTTAAATTTTTTGCTTTTTCTCAGGGATAATACCATATATATTTGATTATTTTTGTTTTTGTTTTTTTGTTTTGGCAGAACTGGGGATTGAACTCAGGCCCTTGCACTTGCCAGGGAAGTGCTTATTTCACTGACCCATCTCCCTGGCCCCAATAATACCATATATAGTAACATAATAAAACCCACATTTTGGTATATGTGTTTAAATAATGAATAATGTGTTTAAACAATGAATTAAATTTTCTTTACCTCAATTCTTTCCATTATACTATTCTTGTAGTAACCAAAGCCTGGTGTGAAATACTAAAGAAAGATTTCATTTTGTGATCATCTCAAAGCTTTTATTTAAAGTTGTATCTCTGTGTGTTTTGTGTAGACACTGAAAGAACTTCCACAGACAAAGGATCTACAGAATACGGTACAGGATTACAAGATAAACCCTGAGGGGACTTCACTGACCTCATCAGAAACAAAAACTACATGTTTTGATATATAGGTCTTGCTCTATCTCAGTATTAACCATCCATCAGAAAAGTATAAAAATGTGGAATACAATGCGGGGTCATAATAATAAGTTCATCTTTAAATGGCTATGGTTGACAACTTCTTCAGATAACTCACTATTGCAGTGGAATGTTGGACTGTGTCACCAAGTTCAAGCACCTAAATTGGTTGGATGTCAAAGATGGAGTGCCCATCTTTGACAGGTGTAGACAAAGGAAGGGGTATAGAAAGGAAGAATCATGATGTATGTCTATGGACAGTACAGTTGGGATAGATAACACCATGCTTCTACATAATTCTATGAGAGGCAAGATTTGCACTGATGGTGGTTGGACAAGATATTATGTCGGCTTCTAAGGAAGCACTTAGTCTACTGAGCCATCTCCCTGGCCTCTATGTAAGCTTCTAGTACTATGGACAACCACTAGGAAAATAACAAGGTAGCAAGTACTAATTATTGAATCTGATATAATTCAGGTATAAAAAATAAGATAAGTAAACAGCTGCACTCTCTTAATTCACTGATAAGAGACATCTGCTATAATGTCTGTAAGTATAATATCAGGTATGTACCTTGTATGATACCAAAACATTATGAAAACAGTTTGCAATGTATTAATTTATCAAATCTGTCTTGTTAAGGTGTCTTAAAACTGTTTCATTGATATTTGTACTTCAATAAAATAAAAAAAAGAGAACTTCCAGGGATCAGTGGAAGATATTCTATAATTTTAGGCTTTCCAGAACTCAATTTCTGAGTTCATGGTCCATAGCAATCTTAGATCTAGGAAGTGCTTTAGTTTGCACCTAATATGTCTCTTCCTTACACAAGTCAGAAAATTTGTAATCAGCAAGACACAGAAATACCTAATGTTCCTTAGCTAATTCGTGGCAGGACTGTTTCTTGCAGATTATTAATCCAGAGGCTGTGATTCAGATGACGTTTGAAAATATACTGGGTTTTGTAGTTGACATTGTTTACTTTCTTTCATAGAAAGCAGTGAGATTTGCAGTTACACTGTGTGGGGCCTTTTACATTGTCCCAGTAGACTGAATAAAAGGCTGTGGATTGCATGTAATGTTATTTCAAGATCATAAGATGTTTTAAAAACAGATGGCACTATACATGAAAGATCACAGGAGATGCAGTTCACAGCAGTAATTAAAAAGATCCTGTGCAATAGAAAGCCTTTTAAATTAAGCAGTAAACTTTACATAATTAGGCATTCTTTTTGTGTTCATGTTTGGCATGAGGTTTAGACAGAGAAGATTTTTTCCCCCTGTTAACTGCAACTTTTTCTCTGTTTTATGCAGGAAAGTCATTTGAATGTTGTTCCAGACAGAAATCAGAATGGGAGAGTGAAATAGATGCCAGTAAAATCACTAAAACAGAATAGATAATTTCCCATTGCTCTATAATGAGCCTATCCCATCATCTGCCAATGAAATGACAGTAATATAAGATAGGATTGCTTTGAAGAGGAAATGACATAATGTGAAAATTCTTTAAAACATTAAACATGGTCACATATAGGCATTAGCATATTCTACCAATTTCCAGTTCTGAAAATATGTCTTATTCTAAGACAAAGGATAAATGAAAATAGTGCAAGAAGATATGGGACTAAGTCTATGAGTTTATTTGTTACATAAATAGAAAGACAGACCGAAAATAGGCAATCAAGATATTGAAACAACATTGAAATCATCATTTTGGTCATTTTTTTTGGTTACTTGGACAAAATACCTGACACCTACAACAAAAAGGAGAAAGTGTTCATTCTGGCTCACAGCTTATAGAGTGCTCAGTCCAAAGTAGCTGGCTTCTGGGCAGAGCAGCTTTGCAGAAGGGCCTGGCAGAGGCCAGATATTTACTGCCTGGCAGATAGGAGCAGAGAGTGAGGGGAGAAGCCATGGAGGGAGACATATCCTCCTTGGCCACAGCTTCGGTGACCTGCCTCTTCTGGCCAGGCCCCACCTCCTAACAGCAAGTCATCTATCAGCTCCCAGAACACAACCAGCTTTCAAGAGGCCCACTATTGAGTTCATGTATATTGGAGGGGATGTACCTGAGCATCACCCGTATATAAGGATCTAAGTGATTGCACACATTTTAAACTTTTTCTCCTCATCAGTACTGCTATTGAGTGCTGTCATGCTCATATAGCAGAGCTGTGTTTTATGCCTGTGTCATTGGGGATCCCTTAAAGCAATGTGATAATCTGAAAGTAGGAAACAAAGTGTCTTTACTGGAGTCACAAGCTGTGAACCTGACTCAACAGTATCGTCTTCCCTGATAGCCTGGAAGAAGCACTTGATATCATTGCTCTCATATCCAGAGATAAACTGAATGAATGACTGCACAGTGCAGAATTTTGGCAGATTCACAAGGGTACCTATTAGCCCATTTTGATGACAAATGTTTTTATTTTTTCTTAACTAAAGAACTTGCCAAAAGAAAAATTCTTGCAAATGAATTAATGAAATAACTTGAGTTCCTAGTAGCAGACCTCTCATATAAGAATCCCTTTGAGTTCTAACAGGTTAATAAATACATTGGTCACTGAATGGTGACTGATGTACAAAGTTGTGTTCTTATGTTGTCAGCAATGTATCCGTATACCCTGCCCAGGCCTGAAGGATATTCAGCTATTTTTCAGTAAGTCTTGCTGTGCTGAGTCAGGAAAAGTTCCTGCTTATCTGAGGAGCAGGACTTCTTTCATGTAAAACTAAACTCAAAAACCTGAGTCAAAAGGCATATTCCTGTTAGATTAAAAAAAGAAACCACACGTTTCATCTTTGGAAATACTTAACTGATTGGCTTCTGAGAATATAAGAATACTATCTCATCATTTCAAGTGTTCAAACTCCCAGCTGTTAACACTGTTGGCTGGTGAATTAACACAGGAAATTCAGATACTAGGTAAGAAATAGTAGCTTCAAATTCTGTATCAGGAGTCATGATTTCTGTAAAATAAAGAATGACATACAATGATTTAAAACCTTAAGTTTATTCCTATTCAAACAGAAGACATCATCCACTGAGCACAAGTCTTTTATAGAAGCAATGTCACTTTCCAGATAAATCTTTCTCTGAGGAAAAAAGCATCTTTATTTCAATTTGCAGAGATAATACATCTGCCAGAGAATACAACCCAGCATAGCTCATGTGTGGGCGCATTGTCACCCACAATGCGGGACACCCAGAAACCTAAGTAAATCACACCAAAGCATGATCCAACAGTGTTATCAGATTTGGGATCATTGCTACTAGCCCTATCTCAAGACGCAGATTCAAAGCAGTGAAAATTGTACTGGTGTTCTCTAGTCCCTGAAAGTGGAAAAGGCAAAAGGGTAGTTTTCACAAAAAACATTGCTAATCAGAAGCTCATAGGCAACAAGTTAAAGGATCATGAGGAATAAAAATCTAGCAAATAATCTACATAATATCAATGGGGCATGTTTGGGTAAGAGTTAGCTTCAGATTATTTGATTATTGCCATGGATTAACAGATTTCCAGAAAGGCATGAAAAGAATATTTTATTCAGAAAGCAGATGCTTATTTTGCTTCATTTTATTTGTGTAGTACATACATTTAATTTCACAAAAAGCATTCCTGCAAACCTATACAACATATATCAATAGGTGTAAATGTGTATACATATGAACATATATATGTAAATATCTTTTTTTTTTTTTTTGTCTTTTTTGAGACAGGGTCTCACTATGCAGTTCAGGCCGACCTTAAGCTCACTTTGTAGCTCAGGCTGGTCTCGAACTCACAACAATCCTCCTGCCTCAGCCTCCCAAGTGCTGGGATTACAGGCCTGCGCCACCACGCCCGGCTTATATGTAAATATCTATGTGCATAAATGTATATTTCCCTGCCTTCTAAGATAAAATATATGTAATATTTGTCTCTTGTTTTCATTAAATATACCCTAATAAATTAACAATTGCTTACTATTCTATAAGCAAGGATACAGTTGTAGTGATGGATACATTGTGCCAACTGAACTTATTTGGTTAAATGCTTAGCTAATTTGTTTTTTTGTTTTGTTTGTTTTTTGGGTTTTTTTTTTTTTTTTTTTTTTTTGAGGAACCAGGGATTGAACTCAGGGCTTTGTGCTTGCCAGGCAAGCGCTTATGCTACTGAGCCATCTCCCTGGCCCCCAATGATTAGCTAATTTGGCTCAGCATTTTACACCATAGGGTGTGGAGGCCCCTCCCTGGAGTGTGGAGGGCTCTCCCTAGGGCGTGGAGGGCTCTCCCTAGGGCGTGGAGGGCTCTCCCTAGGGCGTGGAGTGCTCTAGCTAGGGTGTGGAGGCCCTAGGGCATGGAGAGCTCTCCTAGGGTGTGGAGGGCCCAGCCTAGAGTGACTCCTTACAAAAATGATATAAAAGGAAATTGCAGAAAGATAATGCAGGCCACTTCCTCTGAGGAGCTCCAGTCTCTGGCAGCTTGGAATAAAGGCAGAGAGGCTTGCTAGCTCTGTTGTAGGGGCTGGAAGCTGCTCTTCCCTTTGTGTTTTGCTATTTTCTGCCGTCCTGAACTGCTGCTCTCCGCCTGTGTTACTCTGCCTCGGAGCCAGCAGAATATAGACTGAAACTTCCACTAACCGTGAGCTAACTAAACCTTTCATTTCTTAATTTTGGGTGTCTGGTATTTTATCCCAGCAGGGAGAGAAAAGTATCAGAGACAATGGTAGGGCATTAAGTGATGTAAATCCTAAGTTGTTCTAGTTGCTTACAGACTGGGGTGAACGCTACTAGTAATTTTAATTCCATAATTCAGGACATCTCTAGTATTTACTGCTGCATTGAGTGGATTTGCCTGAGTTGAAAATGGCTCCCGTGTGCTGAATATTGCTAGTTTCTTGCTGTCCGCAGTCGCCGTTATGCACAGCAACAGTGCATCTCTGCTGCCCCAAAGACCCTTTGAGACACCCAAGATGCTGCAAGGATGCATGAAAGACTCTATGAATGGTCCTTCAGGCAACTATTTTTATGTTCAGAACTTTAATTCTTCGCTTTTGTTCATCCATAACTGTAAAATGGTTAGGCATTTGGCCTTTAGGTGAGCAAAGAGTTACAATAAGTAAAATATGGCAAAGGTACTTATATGAAAGAAGGAAGTTGCCATGGATAAGAAATGCCAGAAAAAGGCCAGGGAAATAGCTCAGTAGAATAAGTGCTTGCCTGGCAAGGGCAAGGTCCTGTGTTCAATCCCTGGTACAGCAAAAAAAAAAAAAAAAAAAAAAGACTATGGGAGGGCTCTGCGGGGCGTGGTGGCACAGGCCTGTAATCCCAGCACTCAGGAGGCTGAGGCAGGAGGATTGTTGTGAGTTCGAGACCAGCCTGAGCTACAAAGTGAGCTTAAGGCCAGCCTGAACTGCATAGTGAGACCCTGTCTCAAAAAGACCAAAACAAAACAAAACAAAACAAAAAAAAAAAATGCCAGAAAAAGTTGTCCTTTGACTTGGAGTGATTTTGTTGGTGATATTGACTTTTGTGAAGAATTAAACAGTTTAAATTTTGGAAATTTTTAGAAGAAAACCAGCCAACAAGATAATTAAATCAGAGAACAAACTAAGATACTAATTTCATTGTTTAAACATGATGAATTTTTTAGAAGAGGAAATGTTTCTTTTAATTGTCATATTGTCTTTTCACACAGATAACTATTAAACATAGATCTTAATTGGAATATTTTATACAAGGCCAGTTAAATTATGAAAAGGATACTCAAATATTAAGTCATAAAATATTGGTTTTTGGATCTGTATTCATTAATCACATAAATTCACATAAAAATAGAAAACAATTGTAAGTAGGTAAACATATATGGCCTTCTACAAACACACACAGACATGAAGGACAGTCTTGAACCAGACTCTTCTTTCTTTTGTTAACTTGATGCTGCATATGATTTTACTGAGAATAAAATGTGACAGGGCTGGCTAAATAGCTCAGTGGATTAAAGCACCAATAAGCAGGCATAGGGACTGGGGGTTCGATCCCCATGCCTGTCGGGCCAGTCCCACCCCCAGGGCACCCTGAAACTATGATTGATACTGAGCGTGGTGATGCAAGTCTGTAATCCCAGCTCTTGGGAGGCTGAAGGTAGAAGGATCACTCAGAGTCTGATCTAATAGTGAGATCCTGAACACCCTGCAGGCCTTTCCCTACAATACAGGGAAAAAATGAGAGAATAATATAAGATGGTAATATATGATGGAAACATATTTTGCAAATGTAATCTCCCTAGAAAGGCCTGAAGACCATGAAAGAAATAATGGCAATATTTGCTATATTGCAATTAGGTCATAGCTTAACACATATAGAAACATTTCAGAAGATTATAGTGCACATCACATTAATTTACTTGACCATGAAGATCTCGTAGTGGTCTCATCGCCTAGACATCTGCTCAAAGACTGCCAGCATTCTCTTGCTTAGCACAGCCCCCTTTTCTAGTTACACTGTCTTGAGGCATGAAGGATGCATAAAGTTGTTTGGATATGCACAGGAGGGCTTGCATTAAATCTAATGTCCTCTGTGCACATCTGCAATTGTGTGACTATTTTAAATGAACACTATGCCAACAGATGGAAAAATTCTTTTCTCTATAACTCATGTGGAGGAGTCCTTGACCTTAGTGTGAGTTTAGTTGATTTGGAGTTGCACAGTGTGTTCTCATAGTACCACATAAGTAATTTGTGACTAATCTTTTCTTCCTTCCAAGAAGCACCAATTCCTCCCTAAGACTGATAAATTTTGTGTTTTGTATATCAGACAATTTTAATGAAACCTGAAAATGTATATGAAATAAAATGCCAGGGATTGGTATTGTATGGTCTTCATGAGAAGCTACTGTGTAAGGATCTGAGGCAGAGGTGAAGTTCTGACTTGAGCACTGGGAAGCAGCTGCAAATAAAAATGATAGTAGAGAGGTCTTCCCAGAGACAGTAATAGACAAACTCCTTGCAGATGGATACCAAACACCCCTCAGAGAGTGGCAAATGACAAGTAAGGGGCAACTGGCAGCAGGTTTTATTTTGGCAAGTCAGTTTCTATTCTTCAGTTGTCACACTCTTTCTAGTGGTAGAACCTTACACCTATTCTAGTTTAGGCATGGCTCATCATTGTATAATTTACTAGGTCCAACCACACCTCTTTCCTGTGCTATACTCTTGTCTCCATGTCAGTTTTTCTAAGCCAGTAAGCTAAGGCAAGACGAGTAAAATCAAATTTCTCTGGAGAGCTTCTTTGAAAAGGAGAAAGATCCAGTGATGAGAGGTAGAATATGAAAGACTATCAAAAAAGGCCTGCATTTGAAAGAACATATTGAGTCATACTTAAGTTATGGGTTTGTTGCAATAGGTGATCCAAACTTTCTATGTCTTCTTCGCATAAAATGTGGTCACTTGTTATTCAACAAAGTCACAAACCCTTCAAAACTACTTTGCAATATTCAAAATAAGCATTATAAGATGAGCCTTTGGAATTTTTTTAAAGTACAAAAGCAAAACAAAACAAAACAAAAATAAAACAAACAACAAAAAAGAACATGAACCGGGTGCGGTGGCACACTCCTATAGTCCTAGAACTCGGAAGATAGAAATGGGAGGATCTCTGGGAGTTTGAGATCAGCCTAGAGACTACAAAAGGGAACACAGGGACAGTCCAAATTGCACAGCGAGAACCTCTCTCTCTCTCAAAAAAAAGGACCTAGTGGCTGGGGAGATAGCTCAGTGGAATAATGCTTGCCCGACAAGAGCAAGGTCCCGGGTTTGACCCCTGGTACCATAAAAACAAACAAACAAAACAGAAGAACAAAACAAACAAAGCAAAACCCATGGTTTGATCCCTGGCTCCTGCCGTGCGTGCTCCATCCCCTGGGCGCACTGAGACAGAGATTGAGATTGGGCATAGTGGTGTGCACCTGTAATCCCAGTGCTTGTGAGGCTGAAAAACAGGAAGGATCACCACTGTGAACTGAGACCACTGAGCTGTCTCCCTGGCCCAACAGAAGCTATTATTAAGACTACCACTCTCTCCAGTGTATTTGTAGAATGCTTTCTTTTCAGTGGCTGACCACTCTGCTTAAACAGAGTGTTTACTATTGGTGAAAGTTGAACCTGCTTGTTGATAAGGACATTTGTCACAAACTTTTAGGTGAAGTTGTGTATAAGAGAAGACATGTGTGCTCTGCATTGTCTCCTAATGGGGCTGCGTGAGTAGACATGAGCTAAGGACTTGTAATTAATGTGATGGATAATTTTAATCACACCCTTCAGAATAAGTGTTTCACAGTTCAGATGAAATTCTTCAGGTGGCCAATATTTCCCTGTGGATGTCATGGCATGCAGACTCACATTCAGAAGCAACCTTTTCAACCCTACTAGTGCCGTCAGATGACAGCCATCTGCCTAAACACAAGCTAACTCTAAGTGAGCATGTCAGTTTTCCTCATATGTAATCATTTTAAGACTTGAGTAGTTTGCAGCTGTGATCTGTATTTGCCACAAAGTTTACAAGACATATCCTCATGCACGTCCTGAAAAACATATCACACAAAACCAAGCCAGGTTGCCGTATTGCATGCTTTGGTTCGCCTTTTCACCTAGTTGGGTAGCTAATGATTTGTTAATCCTCTTTAACTACAGTGCCTCGCTACCTCTGCTATTTCCTCATTTCATCTAGATTGATTTCATTATAGTGAGTACCATAAAGAGAACATGCAAGCACATGGTCCCCCGTTACTCCCTAGTAGGGATAGGACTGCCTAACTGCAAGATACAAGCCATGGGATCGCACTGAATCTGCATTGTGGTGAGCTGTATAACTATGACAACAATGTATGTTATAATGCCACAATGGAGACAAGGTTCACAGCAAACACACTTCATAGAATTACCTTGAATTAATTGCCCTCCCCTATAGTCTGTGGAAAAATTGTCTTCCAGGAAACTGTTCCTTGGGGTCCAAAGTTTGGGACCACTACTCTTCAGCTATATTGGATTTTTCAATATAGAGAGAGCTGTCCAAAGACTGATCTTTGGAGGATGGATGGTAAGCTTTATCTAACCGATTCTGAGTCTGACAAATCTTAATCAGGCACAGACGCCATCAGCAGAAGCCTTTCATACAAACAAATGCATTCAGCATTGTGGCAATGTTTTGTAAAGAATGTTATTTCGCATTTTAAAATTTTGTTGAGATATCCAGGTATACCAAAGAAAGAGGTTTTTGAATGAAAATGCTTGAATTGGAGTTCTGGTTCTACTACTTCTGAGATGTATAACTTTATGTGTGGTTGTGAAGGAATACATGTTTAAAATTATCATGAAGATTAAATTAAACAACACAGCACCATGCTCAACACTTCAAAAATTTCTCAACAATAGTAGTGTAACTGCTATTATTACTTGCGTTTTATAAATCTAAAGGTTTATATGTCAATCATAGTCATAATATATTTGTGCTGTGAATTTTAAATCTAAATTAAAGCTTGCTTGTATAGGCTACTTCTGGTATGCATGCATATTTGTGAACTACTACTGATGGCTTAAGGCTAAAGTACTTATAACATTTTGCCTCATCAGAAATGGTTATTTTATTTTACAGAATTCAAGGAAACCTATCATAATCTAATTCTCTTAAGACTAGTTGCATTTGTTGGAGAATTATTAAACAGACACACATACACAGAAGTTTAATTTCTGACATTTAATACCCTCATCAAAATTAAAAGTTGAATTAAATGTAGGAAAAATGTCACTTATTTTTTAGGGAGAGCATAAGGTGATAAAAATAGTCTTTCAATTAATGTTCATGCCCTAGGAGTCATACTTTGGAATTAATGTAAATTAGTCCCCAGAAATCTATTTCAATAAGTCATTTGAGGAGAGAGAAAAAAATGATATAATCATATCCCCTGAGAAATAAATAACTTTTCTTCAAGATGAACTTGAGCTTCTAGAGCAAAAGTGATTGGTTCAAGAAATTCAGGTTAACACAGAAGTAGAAAAAATGAATATTATTCTTAAATATGATGGTCTACTTCTGATGAGATTTGCATAAGTACCAAAGTCCAGCAGAGAAAAGTGGACAAGAAAAAAAGACAACTAAGATAAAAAGTACTTAATAGAATTCAGAAATCTTAGGGGATTAACAAAGAAACAACAAAAGACTGAAAAGCCATTTCTATATCCTTAAGATGAGATCATTCAAAGCTATTGAAATAAAAAAATAAAAAAGTAAGTGCCTTCTAAAGTCCATCTCTAGGACAAAAAAGAAATTAAATCTTAGCCCAAGTTATGCAGCACTTTGCTCTTAAGGCTAAATTGGCTTAAAATAATATATGAATTCACTTCTATAGGAAAGTAACAGTTTATGAAAAGGTTTACAATTATTTCTGCATCCTTGGGTAATCATTTTATTTTATTTATTTAGTTTCCTATGAGGATTGAACTCAGGCCCTGGCATCAGCTAGGTAGCTTCTCAACCACTGTGCTACACCACTGATGCTGACAATCTCTACAAAATGTTATCTAATATTCCATCTACTTTGTAACCATCTTTTTCTACAATTCATATCTCTAAATTGAGTTTTTTAGTATCATGTTTCATGGAGATTGAATCCATTAATTAATTTATATTGAATAAGGTGTGAAGTGTGTATGCGTGCATGCATGCGTGAGTGCCTGTGTGTGTGTTTAGGGATGCAAAAACTTGATTTTATCCAAAACTGCAAGTTTGTTTCCAATTTAAAGATAAGGTAAAAAAAAAATGCCTCATCTCTCTACTTGTAGTACCTTTGTTTTAACCTCAAGCATAGAGAAATCAAATGCATCCCCTTCTAAGAATTTTGTCATATATGTATAATGCATATTATGTCCAAGATATTAATATAACAAAATGTAGACTATACATAATTATATTTGGGGAAATATCTGCTTCAGAGATTTAATGATATTAATCAATGTATGATAAAGAGAATTTTCCCATCTGAAGTATATTCACTCAATTAGATTAAGGACTTTATATTGAGTCTCTCGAACTCAGTACAGATGAGCTGATTATTTATGATCCCACTGAAGTTTCTTGAATTAAGCTCCTTCTATAATCCCTAATCTGCACCTTCCCTTCTTCCCTCCTTCCTTCCCTCCCTCCTTCCCTCCCTCCCTCCCTCCCTTCCTTCCTTCCTTCCTTCCTTCCTTCCTTCCTTCCTTCCTTCCTTCCTTCCTTCCTTCCTCCTTCCTTCTTTCCTTCCTTCCTTTCTCTTTCAAGTTTTTTTCAATCTTGTGGCACATTTCCAGAGATTTCCATAGAAAAACAATACATCAAGGTGTCCAAAGTTTGGGACCACTGCTCTTCAGCTATATTGGATTTTTCAATATAGAGAGAGCTGAGTTTTCTATAGTTAAAATATATTTCCTTAATGCTTGGGCCACACAGTTTCAGGAAGAAATACATTAAATGAAAGGCTTGAAAGTCTTGACTCTGGTTGGGTGTGAAAATCAGGAACAAATGTTTTTTGTAGTAAAAATGGTCTTTAAGTCTAATGGATGTAACCCAGATTGTAAGAGTAAGTTAGCTGTTATTAGCCAAAGCATCAATTCAAAGCGTTGCTCAGCATATTCTTCTCTTTCCTGAGACTTCATGTTGTGGTAACAGTTAATCATTAGGATGATAAAGAGTGTACTATAAATTCAGGAGGGCATACACCAGTATGTATTATACTGGAATGTATCTTGAAGAGATGGCCCAAGTATCCTAGGTTCCATCCTGAGCAATTGCACATGTAAGAAACTTCTAGGTAACCCTGACATAATGGAGCATGCTTGGCAAACTTTGAGACAGAAAGATGGTGCTCATGAACCACAAGACATTTTCTGATTGCTTGCATTACCTATTTCTTTTTCTTCTACTTCCTCTTAATATATTTGACATTCTTTCCATCTTCTCTTTTAATTTGCTTCTCTGTTTTTGTTTCTTATCTCTTAAGTATAAATTGGCTTAAAATAATATATAAATTCACTTCAATAGGAAAGTAACAGTTTATGAAAAGGTTTACAATTATTTCTTCTTTTTTTTTTTTTTTTGGCTGAACCAGGGATTGAACTCAGGCCCTTGCGCTTGCCAGGGAAGTGCTTATTCCACTGAGCCACCTCCCTGGCCCGTACAATTATTTCTTTCTGTAAGTTCAGTGGCTTGGGGTATGGGTTCAGAAAAGTGTAGCCCTCCAGCCAAATGTGGATCCTTCCGTTTATTTGTATGTTTGGTTTGGCTGCTTCTGCACTACAAATACAGAGGTGAGTAATTACAAGAGAGATGTTCTCATTCAGAAATCCAGTGTTCTTATGATCTGGTTCTTTTCAGGAAAATTTTGCTGGACTATAATAAATTTGTGATTGAAAAATAGGGCCTATTTAGAAAAATATTCTAAGAAACTTGAGAACTTATGTCGAGGGAATGTTTTGATTGCAGCCCGGAGCCTAACATGATTCTATTTATGATTTTGTACTGGATGGTGGCAAAGGATTGTTTATCAGTGTAAGGGCAACTAATCCAATATTAGGAGTGGAGCATTCTGTAGCACAGTCTCAGGAGAGGACGGCAGAGGCCAACTCCTGCTACAGTTCATGCTTGGGCAGCTGGCTAATCAATTGTCCATTTAAGTCTGAAATTCTTCCGTATCATCTTGAGTCCAATAACAGACCCCCTGGTCTGCAGCAGCCAGTGCTCACACAAATACAAATCAAGTTGATAAGGCTTGATTAGAAAGGGATTATGGAGGCCAGCTTAATTAAAGAAACTTCAGTGGGATCATAAATAATCAGTGCAAGGCATTAACTTTTGACAACTGCTCATCCGTATTGAGTTCGAATGACTTCTGGCCTATAAGGTCCTTAATCTAATTCTGAGTGAATTCTGTTCAAATGGGAAAATACTTTTTATCACACATTGATTATTATCATTAAATCTCTGAAGCATAAATTTCCCCAAATATACTTAAACATACTCTATCTTTTCTCATATTAATGTCTTGGATCCCATTATGCTTTTTCAACTTGTGAACTCCTTTGGCCAAATTTCAATATCCTTTATGAAAAACAGATCAAATGTCACCTAAAACCTTACTGGAATTACTCACTATATCCTTTCTGTTCCTTCACTGTACTTTAATATTTGCTGTAATAGCAGTAATCCGATTCAGCAGTAGTCGCGCATTCTTACTGGAGCATAAAGTCAGTGTGATCCCAGATCAGAGTACTGTTTCCCTCCACCTGCCGGAAATCATGCTCTGGGTAATATGGAAAGTCAATGGATAGTTGCTGTCATCAAAGTTCACTCTCATTTACCTTTAAGTGTTTGCTAGACTATGTTGTTATATGTAGGTATCTAAAGTAAAAACATTTTCACACTAAAATTATACTCTTCTTTGCCCATGTTCAGCATTTTTTCTAATTTTTTAAAAATTGTTTAGTGTTTAAACAGCATTTTCAGAAAGTGAGCAAAATGAAGAGTGGTGATTTTGGAATGAATTACTGAGTTGCTTGATATGATTTAGCAGTTTTTCAGAGAGAATAGAAGCTTCTCTTCTGTGTTTCTTATGCTTTTTGTAGTAGTGGATGTTGGGTAATTTTTATCCAGTGTACCCATAGAGTGCTACATGGTTTTACAAAAAATAGAAATGAGGCCTCCACTGAGATAGCTTGGATCTTACTAATAAAAAGGCCTCAGGAATACCCAGTGGTCCATGAACCCCACCAGCAGCTTCTTTAATGGTTCAGGAAGTGTAGTCTGAAACTCTGTTTCCAAATTGTGTTACAAAGGATATATGTAAGATGGCAGCTCATAGCATAGAGATGGGGTGGCAAGCCTACAGTATGTGGCTGTTTGATTCATTTGTTTTTCGTTAGGGCAAAAACATGTTAATGCACAAGTTATTCTCTTTTCTAAGCTGCAAATCTCAGTATTAAGATTTAATTGCACTATTGATACTTTGTGACAAATAAGTGGGCTTTGTGTTGCAGTGTGGGCAGTGGTTTATATAAGGTTTGCCCTCTGGTTTAGAGTATCATTCTGAGATTGTTGAGCATACTTTTTTTCACCTATAAAATCTATATTGTTTTTTTCTGGAAGAAATATGCTATAGAAAATCTGGCCAAATAAGAGAGCTTGAAGGAAAGGGATACAATGGAGAATAATTAACATTTATTAGAATGGCAAGTAAATGCATTATGAAATTCATTTTCTTCTGTTAGGTCAGCCTTCTGTTTAATTTTGAACTAAGATATTTCCTGAAAAGAGGGAGAATTAGAGAGCAAGAGTACAGATAATAGAACTGTCCCACACTGCAGAGAACGGGCAGTAAGATCCATTGGCTACATCATGTCTCCTTTAGACTTTTCATAGCAAGTTAGCAATGGAGAAAGGAAGGGAGTTTTTTCAATGGCACGTAGGATGCTACATGTGTTGGTTAAAAGTGCATTGATAAAAGCAAATAAACCTAAATGAGATTTAGAAATTCGAACCCAATATAGTGTACTTTCAAGTCAATAAACTTTGTAAATCCAATGAGTTTCATAATGACTAGGTTAAAGGATGCTGAAAAGGTTCTTTTAGTTTGTCCATTTTAAATGCCAGGCTTCTTAGAGATACCTCTGCACCATGGGTTTTCCAGAGCAGATATTCTAGAAGAGCTGGCTGAGGATGTCTTGGATTTCCTGACACCTTTCTAGGAGGTAAATAACTTCCCTGCCTTTCAACTATCTTCCTCCCTGAAGCCACATGCTCTGTATTTACAGGTACAGAAATTACTTGTGCAGTGGACTGAATGCAAAAGCAGATATAAGAATCCAGCTGTCTTTCAAAAGAAAGACATGCAGGAGATTAGAAAAAAAAAATGATGCTGTATCTCTATTTAGAAAACTATAATTGTTATTTATGTTAACGTGGACTGTGCTCTGAATATTTATATGTTTAAATACTCACCTGAGGTGATGGTTTTAGGTAGTTAGGGCTTTAGGCATTGATTTTATCAGGGAGACAAAAGCCTTGGGGAGAGACTTTCCACTTCCCCTGAATAGGTAGAGGGAGGAGAAGGCTGTCTGTGAGTAGTGGCCCCCTTCAGACTGTGGGTACCCTGATTTTGGATTCCCCTCCTCTAAAATGGTGAGAAATAAATTTCTATTGTTTATTAGGCACTCATTCTATGGTATTGGGTGACAGCAGTCAGAGTGGACTAAGGAAACAGTATTAGCTTTTTTGCTGCTGAAGGAAACACCTGGCACCCACAGCTTAAGAAGAGGAGGTTTATTTGACTCACCATTTTTCAGAGCTTTTCATCCATGACAGACTTGCGTCAAGGCAGAAAGGTCATGGAGGAAGGGCGTGACTGGTCAAAGTTGCTTTGCAGGGCAGCCAGGAAGCAGAGCAGGGGAACAGTGCCAAGAGAAGCAGGGCTGGGAAGCAGACTCGGTACCATGTTCACAGCTCTGCGACCTACCTGGATACATGCAGAAGTGTGCTTATGTATGGCCCTGTCAGCTCTCTCGTTAATAAAATTGGCAATCCAATATAAGCATCAAAGAATCCCATACTGGATTTATTGTTACTTTTAAATGACTTGATGAAAGTTTACATGCTTCTTCATTTAAAATTATTTACTAAATATTAATGAATTTAACTTATATAAACAAAACTTCTTTGGAGTCCTCAATATTTTTTGAGTGTATAATGTCTTTCTTTTTTAGTCATTTATTTATTTGGTACAAGGTCTTAGTACATAGCTCGGATTAAGACTCCTTATGATCCTCCTGTCTCAGCCTCCCCAGCACTGGGATTACAAGTGTGTGCCACCATGTCCAGCTTCTGTTGCCTGCTTGGCACTCCTGGGTTTCCTGGGCCACCACAGCATGTGGTACCAGGGATTGAACCTGGGTACTTGTGCTTGCCAGGCAGGTACTTAGACTGTTGAGCGATCTCCCCAGCCCCTGAGTGTATAATTTCTATGAGACCAGAAAAGTTTGTAAACTGCTGACCCAGAGGGAAGTCCTTTGTGATGTGTTTCCCAAAATTATTTAAATAATAATAATAAGCAGGCAGAGTTCTGTTGAGATGAATGGCTTCATGGAATCATGAGAGGGCAGAATTGCTGCTTGGGAAGAAGGGAATTCAAGTTCACTCAACTATCCATCTCTAGCCTGAAAGTTGTTAATTAGCAAATGGCTCTCCTCAGAAATCCAAGGTAGCACATATTGGAAATTGTGGTTTTATTACTTCGCCTTGGGAAAATGTCTGAAGTTCAATTGTGTAAGAAATGTGGCATTTAAAAGCTGAGAGTGGATCCTTTTCAGTATATTAGTCTAAGACCATAGTCATGGAAGGTTATTCTTAAGTACAATGTCCCATTTCAGGAGAGTGGTTCTGGAAGGACCCGACTATTCAAGAGTAAAGGTAGCTTCATTCCATCGGTCAAAGATGTCTGTGAAAATTTAGGTAGAAAGCTGTTTGAAAATCCATGCATCCTGAATCATCCTTTATAGAATGATTCACCAAGTTGGGAGTGGGCCTTGGAACTCATGTTTTCAAAAGCATTTTCAGGTTATAGTTAAGATAAACAAATTTAGGAGAGACAGGGTTGAGAGAATGTTTGGACAATTTTAGGAATCAGAGTGCTAGTATCTACCAAGACTACTGGGAAGAGATGTGCTCGTGTGGAAGGTCAGTTTCATAAAAGGACTGAATAAATGAGGCTCAGCTCACAAGAGATCTTCAGGATATTTGTTTGAAAACCTGGGAGAAAGAGGCACAGAGAAACTTGAGTGAAGGAAGAAAATATTCCAATTTCTTTTGAAGAAAGATGTTTCAATTGAATTTCAACTGATTTATACTTGTTTGGATGTTTGAGACAGAACTATCACTGACACACAAATGGACATGTCACTTGAATTGAAAGGGGGATTATAACTGAGGGCTGAGAGGATCTTCCAGTCCCAGCATATCCAAGTTCTGCCTGTTCTCTAATCAAATTGTGCGTAAGCAAGGGCACAGTCATTTTCTCTTTGACAGGCCAATGCAACTTTTCCTTCTTTGGGCTTAAAATTTTTTATTACTTTATTATAACCTGTGTGCATAATAGTTATGGTTATTATGCACCATAATTCAACAGGTTGTTCATGCTACTAGTGGTGGTTAATGTCCAGAAGAGGAGAGATGTGTGTTGGCATGTGGAGAAGGGAAGGTATGGTTGAAATTTTAGAAGCTTTGTAAAATTTTCTTTTACAAAGAAATCATGTACTTTTGAGATACAAAAGTTTTAGTACTCCTAGCACCTGATTGCTACCTAAGTTCCTGTAAATAGATGTTAATGGTCTTGAACGTATTACTGTGATGATTGTAGGGAAAGTGTGCCATGGAGGGTGTCATCATAGCATCAATTTTATACATCACATTTATTCAATGGAAGCTGGTGCAAATCAAGCATATGATGTGACTTTGCCTAGCAAAGAACAAAGCCCAATGACACAGCTCGTAGAGTGCTCTTCTTTTTCTTTGTGATTAAAATGACTGCAAAATAAGAGTTTAAGTATTTACAATCACCTAATAAAATGCTTCATGAGTATTTATGAGGTACTTCTTTAACAAGATAAATTGTAATATTAATCAAAATCAAGACTACTGCTTGGAAGTCATCCAAGAACCCAGATCAGAGACAAAGATTTTCAGGTATTTTTCTAATTCATTAATTCTGAGTTAAGTTGTTTATTCCTTTCTTTCTGTGTGCTCAAGAATAAAGTTATTTGACAGGAAGTCAAACAATCTCAATATAAATTGTTGTTTGCTGGCTTATTAGCTAAATCATGATGACTTGAGATATTGTTAATATCAAATACTATCCCTTATAGAATATGCATGAATGCAATTTCATTATGTTATGAGCCCCTCACAGTTCTGTGATCAAGACCCTGGGGCAGGCAAATTCATGTATTAAATTTAATTCTTTACATTTTTCTTCCTCATGTGTCTTCTTTTTTACCAATTAGCCCTCAAGCAGTAAAGTAGTGGCTGACACAGTGTTTTACTGGAGTGAAACAGACCACGGAGCACTTCATGAATGGGAGGCTCACAAAGGCGAAAATATGCTTGTCTTCATATATTCTGATAAGACTCAGAAAGGACCTCAAGAAGGAGCCAAGATACTTTAATTTTTGGAAATTATTTCTGATAACATATAGAATGAGTTAGGTGCTAGGGAGATCGGCTGGCAGTCTAAGCACCTGCCTGGCAAGCACAAGGACCCGGGTTCCATCTCAGGTACCACATACCATGCTGACTCTGGAATCCTGGGTGCACTGTGCTGGCTCAGAAAGGACAGGGTGGTGCACATATGTAATTCCAGTGCTGGGGAAACTGAGGAAGGTCGCTACTAATCTAAATAGTGTAGTGGGACCCTGTGGCAAATAAATATATAAACAAACAAATATTTTTTTAAAAAATGAGTTAATATTCTACAAGTTATCTGAAAGAGTGAAATAATTTCTGGAAAAAGGAATTTCTTTTACCCTTTTTAATCAGCAAAGTTAGTTTTGAGTCTAATAACATCTCACAAACAATGCAATTTACTCTCAAATTTTGTTTAATCTCATTCCAAAAGCACTGTTAAAGCACTCAAGGGTAAAGAGAATAAAGAAGACAATTAAAGACAGAATTAAATAATATGACCTGCCATTATAAAATTTCTCCTATTTAAAAAGGTCAGTGGCAAAGTTGTACATTTCTTGAACTCTCTGTTCTTTAAAAACAAAGATAAAAGGGAAGATCAATATTTTTCCCTGTTTTTTTTTTTTTTTTTTTTTTTTTTTTTTTTTTTTTTTTTTTTTTTTTTTTTTTTTTTTTATGGTACTGGAAATGTCTTACTACCCAAACCTGTTGTTCTCCATATAACTTGGTATTTAAAGATGATCCCTTGTGCCCATTATGAGACTGGGGAGAGACTCTTGGATGCTCATTCTTTGTCTTATAAATTATTTGTAGGACTGCTTATTTTTCTATTAGTTGATTTAGCCCATTAAAGAATGTCTACTTACTTAGCAAACTTTAATACTCAGCCCTTTCTCTTCAACTCAGAGCCCTGAATGCTGCCCTTTCCTTGAGCCTTGGGAGAGGGGACACATTTCTTTCGTGACTCCTCATGATCTGTGGATGACCTCAGGGAAGAACACAATGCAGCTCTCCCACCTGCTCATACCAGGGCTGCACACCTGGTTCTTTCCAGCCTTATAGTTTTAATAGGTAACTGAGAATTTGCTTTAATCAGCTGTGGTAAAGTACACAGCAGTAAGGAGCACCGACATTGGAAGAATCTTTGTTTTTTATGCACAAGCTATAAGCAAGAGAAATAAAAGGCAGTGCTCAATCACATGGAGAAGCACTGGGCTCCATCAGGAGGTGGGGGGAGTGAGCAGGACATGGGGGAAAGAATCTTTTTTTAAAAATAATTTTATTGAGAAACAAATAGCAATGAGACAGTTTCAAAATCGATTAGTAGGACAGTTTCAATAAATACATTGCATATTGTTGTCTAGGGGTTATTCATTGTACAAGATGGTGACATGATATCCTGTCCATAAGCACTATTAGAACAAGTGCTTCTATTCAGTGAATTAAGAGAAACTAGCTATATATCTATCTTATTTTGAATATACAGCTGCAAAATGGTCCTTCATTTGTGTCCCTTTCTTTCATTTAGCTTTGTCAGAGTATTACATTGCATTTAAATATTGTAGGTGTATGAATTCAGCAAAATAATCCAATATAGTCCAGTAGTCCATAATAGTAGTGCGTTTTCTATAGGACTGGCAATGTCAGAAGTTGTTGACTTCAGCCTTTTACAGCTCAGCATATTAATATGGCTTTACCTTTTATACCTCGTTTTTATATTTTTCTGCTGGATGGTTAAGACCAAGATAAAGCAAGACCTATATAATATGAAATGTAACTTTTGTATCTGACAAAGTCAGTCAAATACCCTCAGGATTTATCATGTAACCCTGTACCTCATTTTGTAGATCCTTTGTCAGTGTCAGCCATATGGATGAGTCACGGCCACTGCTTGACCAATTTGCTCTCTGTGAAAACCTGAGAGAATGTTTTCTCTCCATGTGACTCTCCTTAGGCACACTCTACATCATCGATACTTTCCTCCGTAGCCGCATAATCTCCTTGATCAGAAAATTAGAGACGTAACTGAGTTCCATGATGTTACTGTTCACTGTGGCTTCCACTGGGAGTAATAGTGGGGGGGCCGAGGCTCAGAGTTGGAAAGTTTGAAAAGTTTCATGAGGCACTGGAGCACATAGGTTGTCACTAGTTGCCTGTTGCTTGGAGTTACAAGGCAGAGGAAAATGATGCCTTCACCTCCTTGCACAGAAGCCCACTAAAAGGCTAATACAGGAGGTCACTGGTGCATGGGCTCGAGTTTGCCTGACTCACTATGAAATGTTAATATAGTGTATTACATTTATAGATTTTCGAATATTGAACCATCCTTGCATCCCTGGGATGAATCCTACCTGGTCATGGTGTATGATCTTCTTGATGATTTGCTGTATTCTATTTGCCAGGATTTTGTTGAGTATTTTTGCGTCTATGTTCATGAGGGAGATTGGCCTGTAGTTCTCCTTTTTGGTTGCGTCTTTCCGTGGTTTTGGAATGAGTATTATACTTGCCTCCAGAAATGATTTTGGGAGGACTTTTTCCTTTTCGACTTCGTGGAAGAGTTTGTGGAGTGTGGGGATTATATCTTCTATAAATTTCTTGTAGAATTCAGCTGTGAATCCATCAGGCCCTGGACTTTTCTTTGTCGGTATGGTTTTTATTACGTTTCGAATTTCGTTGGCTGTTGTCGGCTTATTGAGAGTTGTAATATCTTCTTGATTCAGTTTTGGTAATTTGTACCTTTCGAGGAATCTGTCCATTTCTTCTGTGTCTTCTATTCTGTGAGCGTAAAGATTCTCGAAGTAACTATTAATAATCTTCTGAATTTCCAGTGGGTCTGTGGTGATTTCACCCTTTTCATTCCTTATCGCTTGTACTTGAATTTT